>LKNJ01001632.1:0-64510 GCA_002120245.1 Maccullochella peelii
ACTTCACCTGTCAGTGGTCATAATGTTATGGCTGATCGGTGTAAATACATCCGATCTTGAGGTTACCAAGGATGATGTTAATCACTTTAAGTAACGTTGGTATGTTTTGAACAGTGTTGGAATTGCTTTTACTAACTTAACGTATTTAATGTCGTCTAACAACAGGATACTGAAGCTAGACAACACTGGGCCCGGAGTGATCGAGCAAATCAGCCCGTCTTTGATTTGGGCTACGGAACGAATAAAACCAATTCTGGTTACCCTGATGCATACCTAATGTTAGTCGCTAACGTAAAGTAATTATATGGTTAGTTGGGTTTAGATACGTGTAACTAAGGACGCGGAACTAAATTATGAATTTGACAAAGGAAGTTGTAACACAAGTTAAAATGTCGGCCTTCTAATCAAAGTTAAAAACCTTAGCTCCCTTGGCGACACCGGATAAATTATTGACAGATGTTAGCAATGCGCTCGTCACGTAATGTCAGTTAACGTTGTAAACTTCTCTTTTTGGCATCGTTAACAAGCTAGCCTTTCACTAGTGCAAGGTAGGGGAACACTGGTCCTAATCTCCTTGTCCCATTGTTAGCTGAGAAGCTAGCGTGCTCGTTGACTTTATGCGGCTAATGTCCCGAGTTAACCGGATGTCAGTTAAAACTAAATCAATAAAATCAGTTATTCTAGGTTCATATAAAAGAAATGTCGTTCCACGACGTTTATAACTGAAAAACAAAGACCATCTCGGGACGCTGCGACAACTCGTTTTGTGCAGTCGTCTCGAGTAAAGATGACTAAAGACGATTTATTAAACAAATACGTTACAGGTTAAACAGACATTTGTTAGTGATGTCATAAATCCCATACCTTTATACTCTTTGTCTTCAAAGAGATTTTCTTTGTCAGATTTAACGTTAGCTGTGTAAGAACAGTCCGTATCTTTTACTTTCAGTGGTATTTTTCTAGAAGGATGCTCAGACTCACACCAGCCAATGGCTGACTAGTTGCTGCTGCTGAGCTAACGGTAGCGGCTACAAGGACCCCTTTAACTAACCTCAAGACTGCCTGACAGTAAAATATATATTAAAAATGGATAGAGGAGACACCATCCTACGGTTAGACCTGATGGTGCTGCACTGATATTTTTCGTTCCATATCCACCATTACATTTGCTTTATGTTACTCCTTCTCTGTCAAAAAAATATTTCACCTTATTAATGTCAAAGCACCAGTTGACTGTTAGGCACTTTTGATTGCTTGTTTTGTTCACACTGACACAAATATGATGTGAGACAAACTTTATGTAGAATAGCAGAATTTTAGAAAAAGGCTTCTGAGGTCATGATTAAGCTCCCTTTCTCAAACAAAAAAGTTTATTTTACATTTTCATGACAGACACACAGTCAGTTAACTGTTCAGTTGTATTTTCTGTAAATGTTTTTGAAATAGAAAGGTCTACATACTGTTTCAAAGCTGTCTCCACACTGCCAGGTATACAGTTTTGGTGGGGAAATAATGAATCCTTTATTCATGTTTTTTTTGTAGTTAACTTGAAATATATTTTGTCTAAAACTAACTCAATTATTTGGTTATTAATAGCATCATGCAAAAGGTTTAAGATCTGAACCCAGCTGCTATATACAGAGAGTAAACTTGGGTTAAAAAGAAAGATGGTCCTCTAGTCCCAGTCTCATGATCTCTCCTCAAGTATAACTCTGAGCTTACAGGGAGTACAATTGTGCAAAGTTAAATTTCAGGATGAGATAAATTAATGAAGGTGTGGAAGGACAGATGGGTGAAACAAAAAATTACTCCGAGCAATAACAAAGAATGAACAGAAGATGGCGCAGGTGCCCCATATACTGGCCTTACACCCTTCACTCAATGTGCAGGACAACCATCTCCAAGCCAAATCCTGAAAGTGCTGATGATCCTCTCATGTGTGTTCAACGTGGTGTTGGTTTCTCTGGGCCTTTTTTGTAGTTTTCAGTGGGTACAGAGGTTATGAATCAGCAACCATAGGATGATTTGTACAGTATTAACTGCTGAAAAACTTAAAGCAGCAAGTGAAATATAGAAGTGGAATGGCAAAGATCAGAGCAGGAGCTTCGTCAGAGTTTTGGGTAGTATACCAGATTGACTGTAATGACCAGGTTGTTATACCACATAAATACTACCAAGCCAAAACACAATCCAGTACATGTGTACTAACAGTGGTAGTGCTGATTTAATACTCATGTCTTAAAATCAACACCACCAGTGTTTATATGTGTCAAATCAAAACCTTGTACTGGAAAAATATCTGTTTACAGATTAAAAATGTCAATATGTTCTAATTACTCTCACTAATCACTGTTATCTTTACAACTATAATTGTGTTCCAGTTTTATTCCATTATGGCTGTATAATAAAGGAATCAGAAACATATTTATTTTGAAAGTTCAGATCTTTTTTTCAGTATTATCAAACCTTCAGAGTTTCAGACCTTTTCAATGAACTTTCACACTCAATTTTCACACCTCCTTTATAATCCCTGTGTCTGGCTCGCTGTCTGATGATGGGCATGTCTATAACTAGTGAGGTGGGTGTGTATGGCTATCTAGCTCCTCTCTCTGATGTGGGCTGCTGAGTAATGACCGTACATCCTTCAGTGCTCCTCTCCTACAGCATGTTTGACTGGATTAAATATGTGCAGAGGATTTATTGGCTGAAAAACCACAAGAGCCCCACAAAAACTTTGGCCCCAGACCACTTGTAGTGCAGCCCAGGCAAGTACAGGAATTCATCTGCAACCCCTCTGGCTTCCCCTCTCTCTATTTCTACTCTCACTTTCAAACTATGTATCTTTACATGTTTTCATCCATGACGTTTTCTCACACTCTTATTTATCTTAACCATGCAATAATTATTATTGTTATTTTATGATTTATGAGTCACCAGAAACACAGAGGTGAAATCAGGATCTTGAGTATGTTTTTTGGGGGGGTGGGTGGAGGTGGGCGGGATGAGCAGCTTTTTCCACTCACATCCTCTCTTCAGTTAGTTGGGCAGCATTAATAATTCATGGCCCACATGTGTTACAGACAGATTACAAGCATCTCCACTTAACTACCATCATTATCATTATTACAGCTGGAGAATTTTATTCACCATCTTGCAATTTGCGATTCATGCGATTGAGGTTTGATTTTGGAGTGTGGTTCAAGGGTGGATTTGTTTACAGTGCAATCCTTTGGGACAAACTATGATAATTAGTATCTCCAGTCCTACACATTTCAAAACCAAATGCATCGTTTTCTCACTGCAGTGCATTTACAATACAATACCAGTGATAGCTTTGGTGATGTGGGTAATTTGAAAGATGCCACATGACTTATAAAGTCCTATGTCACAGAGAGTTGCTGTGAAAATGCTATGCATTCATGATCACATAATGATTTGAAGGAATGGGCACAGTGGCTGCACGCCTTGTGCTCTGTAAGGCTGGGGACCCCATGTTTTGTCTGTTTTGTGTGTAGATTTAAACGGTGTAACTCACAATGTACCACCACAGCTGCAGAGGAGCATGGTGATCCCGCTGGTAATGACCACAGACATCCATCAAGATACACATCCATCCATATGCTGTCTGGAAATGGCTTGATGCTAGATGGCCTGTCAGTATTGTAGATGTACTCTCTGACATTTATTCTTTCCCATTTTCTCTCTCATTTGAGTCCCCCAGGTCTCAGTCCAACCCTAACATCTTTGTCTCTCTGTCTGTATCTCAAACCTAAAACCAAACACAGTATCACGATTGTGAGAGCATCTCATAATGAGCTCACATTGACCAGAAAATGAACAGATACTCATCCCTGAAAAAAAAGATGTAGACCTGTATGTGTACAAAAATGTTTGCCTCTCATAATCAGGACTACAGTATGATTTTATTGAAGTATCTTCCATAACTTGATGAGCTCCAAGGAACACATGTCTGTCCTGATACTGATGATGATTACTTTCTTTTTTTTTGTACTTGTAACTTGTATCCACAACAACAAAACAAAGTTGGTAACTTGTAAAGCTTATAAGGTTCAGGTTTCAGGCTTCTCTTCCAAGTTGCAAGTGTTCCTGGTTTCCACTTGTGTGCATGTTTAGGTTTTCTTTCATCCCAAGTTCTCAATCCGCATCAGAAAGCCACGCAGAAGTCACTGAATTCAGTCAACCCATTAAAGACATCATGGTTTGATATATGTGACAGGTGGTTAAAAAGTGATGATGTCGAGCTTCAATTCAGAACATCTGCTTTGCATATTACAAAGGAAAATTTTGCATATTTTAAATCTTATTGCTATCAACCAAACCAAAGTGTGTACTTGATATTAATAAAGTCAGAACATGGATAAAGGCTAGTCCTTAGTGAAGCATGTATGTTGGCCAAATACATGTTATGTTTGGCCAAATTATGAATGAAAGACTTTGAGTTTAACGGAAGACACAAGTTATCAGTGGGAACGACTCACTGAATTAGACTTACAGTAATTGCAGCAGGTAGGACAAATGTTATTCCCCACTTAATTATACCAAAAAGCCACACATGTACAAATTCTCCAACAATGTTAACTGAAGATGCATGCTCAAATATCTCATCAGCCACATTCGACACCCTTGTGAGAGAAAGAGCAAACAGATTTTCAACATATTTCCAATATGTTGAAAATCTGTTCTATATGTTTCAATATAGAGACTGTATTTACATACTGAAAATATGATTCACATGTGGTAAAAAGGAGGGAGTGCACGTCAATTACAGACTGAATTGTCTTTATGTTTTTATTACTGTTACTGTTTTTTCCTGCATGTGTGTTCCCACATAACATACAGCTTATGTCTCGCATATATGTGACACTGCATTCAATCAAAACTGTGCCTCAGAAGACCTTTGAGGCCTCAAAAGCTGCTTTGCTGCCTGTGAATAAAAGTGACATGGTTTCTCATTCACAAACTACTCTTGCTTTCCCATGTTATCATCGTTATAATTATCATAAACTTCACCCATGCACAAAAAGAAATATAGGCATATTTGTTTTGTTGTTGTTAGATGGTCAGCTACTACTGTGAGGAATGAAGTCAATGAGAAGGTGGAGGAAAGGTAAACTATGACCTTTGACTTCCTGCTCTGCATTGCGTGACTAGTTTTGGCTCCTGAAGCCCAAACGTCAGTACTGGGTCAGCACTAAACTGGTCTGCTCAGTCACAGGAATCCAACACACAAACCGATCTTATCTGAAAGCGTGAAACCAGAGCAGACCTGGCACTTCTGTCCTACAGGGCCTGGCCCAGAGGGCATCATGGGAACTCTTGGGAAGCCAGCTCGGGGATGAAACACCAACAGAGGTTCATAGACTTTCGACCACCTCTGAAACTAGATTTAGAATAACATCTGTCAGTCATGGACATGGTTAGGGCAGCTCTCCAGTTCCAGATGTATGATTAGTAGAAAATGTCGTAACCTTTTACCATTATACCAATTAATGCAGGAGAGAATACGACAAATATCATTTATCAAGTGATTTTTTTTTAACCATTTTCTGAGACTAAAATATTGCTTTAAATGAAATAGAAGTGCTAAATATGTAATTATGCACATCATACTCATGATACAGAGCAACTTCTTAGACAAAGTCTTCATAAGACATACACAAGATGAGGGCAAGATGTGAAATAAGTTCATAAATATTAGAGTACATTTTCAAAATTTATAGCAGATCAGATTAAAGGGGTATATCAGCACTTCTACATACAGTATGTATAGTAGGAATAACACAGAGGCTACACGCAGTCGTAGTCAAAGTCAAAATAGGCAGATGCCAGATTTTAGTAGATCCTCACCAGAGATGACAGGAGATGAGTTGATCTGAAATACATAGTCGTGCACCGCTTCGAAACCCTCTGTGTTTTTTTTGTTAAAACTCAATCCATTTTGCTGTAAAGCAGATGGAATGTGTCATGTTTACTTTGCGTTTAGATTCAAATCAATTTGGATGAAAATGTAAACCTAAACTCTGTGCCAAATAACCTCCACTGTCGTTCTGTGTATTTCAAAGTTATGGAAGACTTTTGGACTTCCACTGTTACCTCGGGTGAAATCTATCCCTGCTGAAAAACTAAAACAAAAGCGATGAGGAGATAATAATACAGCATGCTTCATCCAAGCAAGTCAAACTAGAAACATACTTGGATGTAGCCTGACTGTGAAGATGGTATCAACCAGCAACTGTGAATGGCCACAAAAATGTCTGACCTCCTCGAATATTAGTTAAAATTAAAAGTTATTACTTTCAGGAATAGAACTTTAACTTTAAGGTCAGGAAAAGTAAAAGCTCTAATAAACTGAACTTCAATACCAGCAGCTTAAATCTATATGAACTAAAAGGGCAGTTAGAGCAGGAGGACCGGTACAGAAAAAGCCCACACGACTGGCCTGGAAACAGTGCCTAAATCAGAAATGTAATACACATTCATCATATGCCAAGTCAGAGCTTAAACAAACAAGTGCAGACCTGGTCAATGACAAATGCATGACTGTTTTAAATGAGTGTGTACAGAGCTCTGATATATGCATGATTGTTTCTATAAGCATTCATACAACATCAGGACACACATGCGGTTGACGTCTGGTTTACATCCTCGACAAAAGTCTCTGTCATGACTGCCCTGTATCCCAGAATTCCCTGTGCTTCTGGTGAGACAGAAAGAGAGAGTATCTGGACTCTGTCAGCATTTCCCTAAAGACATCAATTATACAGACTGGCTTAATTAGATCAGCTTTGATTGCTATTTCAAATGACGAGAATAACATGAAGCTGTGTGTCTGTCATTCCCACCCATCTCTTGCTGGTTGTAGTGCCATTGGGGTGCTGTGTACAATTTTGTCCAGCTCCATGTCTGTCATGTCTGGAGATGGTGAGTGAGTGGGCGTTGTGGCGGTGATGAGGGGCTGACGTGGCAGGTGCTCTGCGGATGATCTGGGGTCAGACTCTGGATTGAGCCTGAAGAGCTTTTAAGGAAAGGCAGGCTTTTGACATTATACACCAGACATCTGTCACAGTATGTGGATTTATACAGAGCAACCAGCACCTTTAATACACCACCACAGACACACACACACACAGGCACGCAAAGAGTGGCGTCCATTTAAGAAGAGTACCAGAAGCACAACAAGTACACCACAGTAACCAGGACCAAGTTTAGTCATCCAGAGTTCCACAACAGGTCTCCATTTGTGTGTGTGAACAGGTCATGTGTTTTTGCCATGTTGGTATAACAGTATATACATTGTAGCCTAAGTCATGCTATTTGTTGCTGTCTATACTTGTTTGCATGTGTGTATTTACACATGTGCCTGTTGTCATCACTAGACTGCCTTGGTAAAATTGCATGGTAAGACAAAGGGTACACTTCCAGTGATCTTGTGGAAAAACACAAGTCCCATTATTTAATCACTGAACTGGAAGTGCTCCCAGCATGGGTTTGAGTCCCAAGCATCAAGTCTAGGGTGGAAAACAACCTTATTGGTATGTATTGTGTGATGGGATGCAAGAGTAATTTTATATATATTTTATTATTATTTTTAGCACAAAAAATATTTCCACCAACTTTCCAAAGACTATTAAAATTGTAAATGTAAAATAACACATCACTGATTCTAAAACCTGTTTTCAAAGAACTAAACAGGGATCATGGAAGTATTGTACCTCCTCTTAGTGAAGAAATATATGATCATTTACAATAATTAAATTCTTGTTAATTCTTATGTATAAAACATAAACTGGAAAAGTAAACTAGATTGTTACAGTGAAAAGTACTTTTGGAGAAAAAATAAAATACCACGTTTTTTTGGTTTCTTCTTTGTAATAGATAGATAGATTCGACACCTATTTTCAAAACATAATTTTTTACCTTTAAAATGTGTGATGATGGTAGTTCAAGAGAGACTGTGGAGAAAGGCACAGACAGAGAAACAGATAGAGAGAGAGAGAGAGAGAGAGAGAGAGAGAGAGGGAGACAGTGTGTGACTGACATCTGAGGAGCAACAGTTCATTATGTAGTTAAAGCTGCAGATCAAGTGGTATTGGTGGTAGTGTGACTATGCATTCATTGTGAAGCAGCCTTATGTTACATCAGGTAGAGAAAAACAGGCTGCAGAAAATTGAGCTTGGCTACTTTCCCATCGTCAACCATTTAATTAAGTTGGTTTATTAAATCTGAGGCTAAAACACCATGAGCATATTGTTTTAAAACTGATAACAGAGCAGAACTTACAAAGGGCAGCCCCGTCCCAAACACCACCTCTGACGCAAATACTCTCTCACTTATGTACCGACATGTGTAAGCAGTAACTGTCTCAAATTTGGATTAAGTTAAACTGTGGAATTTAAAATTGACTTCTGAAATTGAAGCAAGCAAGAATTTCTAAACTTGTTTTCACTGAGCAAATTGCCAAAACTCTAAAATTGTTCTATGTCTGGTGAGCGACGTGCTCAGGTGGAATGGTGGAACTAATTAAGCTCACTAAAACCAACGCACACATTAACCATTTTGGCAAGAACGAGCAAAAATAGGCATAGAGTGCTGTACCCAACCGTACTCAGGTAAGAATGCATAAATTAATGAATAAATAAATGAATGAGCAACTTTTGATGCTGATGTAATGGCAGGTAGCTTATTCTTTACTAAAGCAAATAATGGAACATTTCACAAAATAATCTATTAATTTGTGCAGTCCGCCTGCCCCATAATACTGTGATGTGCTGTTGGGAAACCTGCTAATTTCTGGCTTGCAAATCTGTTGGCTGTGTCACTAACACGTCTAATAAGCACATAGTGCTGCAGTAGCCTCCATATGTGCTAACCGTATGTATCTTGGTCAAACATCTGTTTGGCTTGTCTTGCCTTGACTTGTGTCAAGCTGTGGCTAATCCCTCCTGTTGCTCTGTATCTGCATGGCAAAGAGGAGACTGCAGTGATGCTTGGATTTTGTGCTCAAGCTGAGGCTTTTGATGTCCCATGTCCCCATGTCCTTAAAATAATTCTTTATTGCTTAGTCAGTAATACACTTTTTTATTTTACTTTAGTCTCCTTATCTAAAAATGAACTGTCACTGTCTCTCTGCTAGTTTTCTTGGCTTGACTCGGTCAAAAAGAACTCTTTTCTCTGTAAAATATAACAAAACCTCCATCGTGCCCATTCAGTTCATATCAATAAACATTTTTGGGGGTCAGGGGGTACACGTCTGGGTTCCTCGGGATAGGAACAGAGCTGTGGTTCTGGTTTTAAACACACTGTAACTGCCACAGGAGGAACAGAGAGGACTTCAGAGAATGCAGACTCTCCTGTCAGTGAAATAAGGCCAAGCCGTGCAGATCGCCAGCAGGGCTTGTTTCACCCTGTCAGTGAAGAGAGTAGACCATGAACAGCGTAAATACAGCACTTCCTCCTCCTCATGGCTTTCATTCTCAGCAGCATTCTCCTTCCACTCTGTGCATCTCCTCCCGGATCTTAAACAGACAAAAACACACACAGGAATATACCCACAGTCCTAATTAGGCAGGACAGTGTGTCCAATTATGGACAACCTCTTTAAAATGACAAGAAACACAGTCCAATTTAATGTTAGTTTGTGCATGCGTTTTTGACAAAAAAAAAAGGAAAGAAATCTCATCCCTAATTACGCTTGACATAATTCTGCTACAGTGTACTTCAGGACAAAAGCACGCAGGACAAAGTAATTACAGTGACCTTACAGATGCAATCAAGGATTCAGGGTCCTCAAGCAGTTCTCTTCTCTTTGTTCCACAGGACCGTCTTAAGCGCTTGTGTTTGCTGCTTGTTCTACAAAACAAACAAAGACAAGCAGAGCTGGAACAGTGATTAGAGAAATCAACAAATCCTCGACAGGACATGAGCGCATGGGCCTCTGGGCCAGATCAGGTTCTTTGGAAAGGGTGAGTCAATGAGGTTAAAGGACGAAGGGTGGATGTGAGGGGAGGGATGGGGGGGCCAGAGGTGTGAACTCCGAGCCGACAAAGCAGCCTCTCTCAATTTGGTTTCCCATATCCGTCATGGGAACATCACTTCTATTTTCTTTTCATTACGAGACCAATCTCTTCACAATCCTTCCAAACAACAGTGGAATAACAGCTTATTTGCTCTGTGTGGCCTCGGATCCTCTTTGTTGTTGTTCTCAGTTCTCGGTAAAGGTGGAAAGAATCTTTTCACTCATTGTAGAATTTACTTTTCCCCAACAGCCCACTTGATTTTTCTCTGCAATCTTACAGGTGCATCATTCATATGATGATGTGAATAAACAAGTTACCAAGTAAAACTGATAAAAAATAAGTCAAAATGAAATAACTAAATAGATAAATGTGATTTCATAGAGAATAAAAAAGAAAAAGAAAAATAAACAAGCGGTAATCGTGTGACCTTATTTTTGTGACTAATGCTTGCAGACGTTAGTGATGAGATGTTGCAACAGAACGCTAAAATAGACTATGCTTTTGCTGCACAGCTTCAAAACTCCCAAAGAACAAAATGGGACAGACATTTTTGCCCAGTTTGAAAACATGAGCAGATGTTTCCCTGTCTTGGTTTATTTGGCCAGACAGGTGAGTGATGCATAATGCCAATGTTTGGCATGCCTGTGCATGGCTCAGCTCTGTCTCTGCCTAATTGTGCTTCCCACACATAGTCTGGTTCAGATCAGATCTGACAGAGTGTGCGCAGCAGACATACAGGATCACTCTCTGTGTATGTGTGAAACACTTTAGGGTCTGTTTAGAGTTTCCCTGAGGACTTGTTTAAGATGTGTTTAACTGTACAGATGGCCCTGGCTTTGAGGCTGGATGGGGTGGGTACTAGCATATCAAAAGAAGATAAAGATGATGGTGGCAGGATATCGGTTACAAAACAAATGGCGCCGCTGAAGGAGTCTGTGAAGTTGTCAAGGTAACATAGGATTGATTGGCAAATATGATGACAGGCTTTAATACTGTATCTACATTGCATCAAACCGAATAACTTGTCTAATTCTTTTCAAAATCCTCCTCCAAAACTCTCCAAAGATGAAGATCCACTGAAGTTTGTTGCTTCCCCAATGAAATGAGTTAAGTAAAGGAGACAGCCAGTCAAATCTGTATAGATATATCTCCACATAATCAAACGCTAGTTTTCTCCAGCGAGTGTGGTCTGAGAAAGTCAATAAATCAATGCAGTGTTAGAGGGGAAATAGAATGATGGCTAAGCATGGCTATGCGCTATTATGTGCTTTAGGAGCCCTGTTTGCTGAAATGTGTATGGCACATCTCTGCCAGGAGTCCTTGAGATAGTTTCCTGTCATAATAGCATGTGTGAAAAAGAAGAACATGCACCGCTCATTTTGAAAATCACGTTAACAACAGAGTGGAACTGGAAAATGTCTGTTTTGAAAAATAAATCCAGGGCTTATCTTATGAGTGAATCAAAGGCATGTTTTGAACATTATGTTGGCAATTATTGTCTGCGGACTGTGGTGCTAGCCAGCTATTCAGCGAGCTTTTTTGAAACAGCCAGACACTCTGTATACCCCTTTTTTGTCTGGGCTTAGCTTTTAATGTAGCTGCAATCAACCACAACAAGATTTTTGAGGCCCAGCGTTCATCCCTCAGAAATCCCACCGAACGTGAGTAGTATTGGAATTCCGGAGCACCATGCCAACCGTGAAGCCTCCCTGCCTCGCACAAGCACTGCACGGAGGGGCAATTTTCCTCCGGCTGAACTTCCCAAAGCTGCCTCACCTGGAACCAATCTGTAACACAATCGAAGGGTCCTAACTTGAAAGCCCATTCCTTCCCTTTGATAGTCTCTTCTTGGTAGCCTGCATGGCGCTGGAAACAGGCTTTTTGTAATCTGCAGATACAAAAGAGCCAGGGATTGAGATGAGTATCCACCCATCAAAGTGTATTATGCAAATAATGGAGAAACAAAGCTCAGATACTCTCTGTTTTCTCTGTCTTTTTTTCTGGGATGAGGGGGAAATTGGGCTGGCGTTTGGAAATTTTAAGTGTTGTTGCCATCCACTCTCTTTCCCTCTGGATCGTGCTTTGTTATTTTTTTCCTTTTCCTTCTGATATAACAACTTCTGAGATAATGAGTGCGGACGTATGTCAGTGCTTCTCTTTGCTAACCTTTTAGTGACAGGTGTGAGTCGAGCACCTGAACTCCTTCAACAGCTCTCCTCACAATCTCATCTACAATTTACTCCAGCAGTGCTCTCTCACAGCTCTTCCAATAGGCAAGGAGAGCAATTAAACTTTAATAGCTGTTCATTTAGAGCTCCTGGGAAATGTAATCTTGAGTCAACATACCAAAACTTATTTCCTTCCTTCACTTCTACCTCTGTTAGCATAAGCTCCCACAAGCAAAACTGTATCATTGGCCCACTTGTGTAGTTTGTGGCTGTAGTGTAGTGTCCTATAGGAAAATCATATGTGAAATAAAAATGAGAGAAAATAAAAATAAAAAATACAAAAGGTATTACACATGACAAAGTGCAAACCAACTCTTTTATACATTGGGCACAGTAGGATGCACCAGAATCCACTTCTTTCTCAGACATCCTATTTTTGTGCCCAATCCTTTGAATAGGTTATTTATTTGCTCATACATGTGACTGCAATTGAGTGATTAGCTGCAATTGAATCAGCAGCAGAGAAGCAGAGTGTATGGGTGCAAACCATGAAATGAAAAGGATCATTTGTTCAGGGAGCCCTCCTTCTACACAGTCGCAGTCCCCGACTTTGACAGTGAGTAAGTCACAAGCTGATGTCAAAACTCGGCCAACAGTCTGCCCTTTGCTGCTCTGCCCAGAGTGAAGTCCAGCCAGTTTGTACACTCCTTTGTTCATTCTACATAATAAACTTATCCTGTCTGCCTTTCATGTTCCTCATTCTCACATGCAAAGCTTTTTATATTCAGAACATTTGTTGAACTTTTGTCAAAACTCTAATTTGTAACATTCATTGGTGTCCTCTCTCTGTGTGTACCAGGGCAATATTACGTGCATTCACATGCACACTGGTTTTGGGAGTATCCTGGCACCATATCCTGCAGGGTTTCAGAAACCTGGATAAGAAACCAGGATACTGTGGCATGTAAACACCTAATCCAGGTTTCTGGTCATTCTCTGCCAATGTTGGCACGCATCCTCAACTCAATTTATATAGTTATTAGTTAGTAAAACAAAACAAACAAACAAAAAAGATAAATTATGTAAGTTCTGCATGCTAAAATAAAAGTGACAAGCCCAACTGACTGTCACTGCCAACTGCCAACTGGGTTGTGCCTCATTATGAGTATTTGTTGAACTGTCAGCAAATAGAGGAATATCTAACACAATTTCTAAGTTAGGTAGCTGCGATGATACAATGGGCCTTTTACACAGCAGACATTTTCTCTTCCATGGCAGGAAAAGCATGGGTGTTACTAATAACATTAACAATGGCTCTGTTCTGTTCAAGTGTCCCAGTAAGCCATGACAGTGTGACAGTGAGCCAGCATGCACAATAGCATTCCAGGACCCTGAAGCAGCGAAATTGAAGCCATCATTGACTTTATTATTTACACTTGTGCTTTTCCTACTGTGACATGTTAAAATTTCTCCCATTAAAAAATGCCTATCCTGTCACTCTTGACCTGCAACTATCAAATGAAAGACAAAATGGCATAAAAACAAACTTAGGGAAAGGTTGACCTACTGGTGGCATTTGCAAACATTTTACAAACATGTAAACTCTGTACAGAAAGGCCCCTAGCTGGCCCTTGTGGGAGCTGGACCTTTGGGCTTTTTTAATGTGTGGTAACTGGGCAAACCACTGAGCTACAGTAGAGCTCAACCAAGCTCATCTAGGGACTAGGGACTTTCTGAATTGCAATTTTTGTTCTTGAACTTTTTTTCTCCAATCCTTATTTTTCACACTTTTTTTTAGCACAACCTTTACGAGCATGCCACGTTGCATTTGCGTGTGATGAATACTGAGTGGATGTGGCATTAAACCTTCTGGAATCTGTAAATCCTTAGTTAACCTCAGTTACTAATCCCTTACAGTGATAACACGTTACCCATTTGAAAGATTATAAAGTTTTAACTTCACTGTCTTATTGTTATGGCTACACAAAGTGATACAACTTCATGAATGTCATATAGTCCAATTTAAGCTTGGACAGCGGAGCATGATGATAAAACTGCTGCATTGCAAGATTCTGCCAGAGCATCTGTAAGCTGCCTTACTCAATACATTTTTTCCTCAGGCACTTCAGACTCCCTGATTTATCTTTTCCTTCCTCTGCCCTCTCTGACTGGTCACCTCTCTCTTTCAGTCAGCGGAAGTCATATTATACTTAAACAAATTGATTTGTCTTGCTCTTTCCTACTCGCCTTCAATTTGCTGACAATGTTTGAGATCACTTCAGCTGTTCAGTCTTACGTTCTGTGTTTGAAAAACGTATCACCCGGTCAAATAAGAAAGTCAGTGGATCTCAGCGTTTGTCTGACCAGACTCAGGTCAGACTGATCTGAGGTTCTGCTCTCTACTTGTAAAATCAGACTCCTTCATGTTTGACTTGCACGACCCCAGCCTCAGTAAACAACACATGCAGCTTTAATTGGAATCACTTGGTCACCCTGAAGCAGGATGAACGTGGCTTTGTTGCCCACATGGCAGCTCCCAGAATCTGACATACATATCTCCAAAAGGTGAGTGAACCACAGAAACCATTTGGATGTCCCACGCTTCCAAAAATCCTAACCTGTCAAAAAGCCTATTTTGGCTTCTGATCTGAAATATGTTTCTGATTTATAAGAGCAATTTTTAGACAAACAGGAGGAAAACAAAAACACTTACTTCTTATTCTGTTGCTGAGTGATCGCTCAGGAGTTTCCTGTGTTGAGATACACACAGAAAATGTAATTAATTAATTAATTAACTAATTAAAATGTGAATGAAGCAATGTTTTTTTAATGAGCTATAGCATGACAAAGGCCAGGAAAAGCAATGCAAAACTTCAAAAAACAAAACGCAATGACACAAATTTCCATGACTAACTTCACTGAGGGATGTTTTTAATTTACATCCACTTGTTGGTAATTACCAAGTGGTTTCCCTACTGAACTGATGCATAGTCACAGAAGTAGCACATGCACTGTATTTTTAAACATAATTTAAAGGTTGAATCAATATTGGATGTAGCACAATTTTTATTTTTAATAGCACTATGTAGTTTTATTTTACATAGCACAATGTAAAATATTATACAATCCAATGCAACAGTCTGTTTTGTTGACACTGAGGTGTTGATATAACTTTGCAGTTAGTGGTTGTGTTGTACTGGACTGTATTACATTGAGGGGGATTTTTATTATTCTGTCCCACTAATGTACATGGACGGACACATAGTGAACTAATAAAAGTACATAAAAAACTGGTAAGTGTACCATTGTGTTCATGTGAAGAGAAACAAACAAAACAAAACTAGGAACTCTCTTTCAAATTTTCACTAGGCACTGTGTTTTGTTCTTGCACTTTTTTTTTCTTATAGTTTCACAAAACAACCACAAATACAGATGTATGGCACAGAAGAACAGCAGATCGTATGACCAGTGAAGATGTACAGGTTGTGATGTATGGATAAAATATCTCTTTCACATCTTTCTTATGAATTAATTTAATATTTGGGAATAAGGACTGACTTATGAACACTCAGACAGTATGTGTGTGGCAGAAATAGTAACCATTCATTCTTGTGTGAGTCCTTAAACTTCCTTAAGTGAATAAATGACCATCTGAAGAAAGGGGCATCTGCGGCTGTGCGAACGTCCTCTCAAATTAAATAAAGAACATGACTCTGATTAAAATCCTGCTTGAAAGGACTTTTTCCCCCCTCGCAGCTTCCAGGACATTCCAGGATATTAGACCAGTGAGAGATATTAGACCAGTGAGAGAGCTCTCTGTTTTCTCTTGGTGCTGACCTTTGCTAAAAAGGTCACTTGGGTTTCAGTGCTGGTCATTGATGCTGTTTCGCTGCTCGATGTCTCAGTGGCTCAACAATGCACGATCACCCATCTCCGTCAAAGACTCTTGTTATTTACGAGTAGATGCACTCAGCTGATGGGGCTCAAGATTGAACTGGAAACATGAACACCAGCGTTTAATTAATCTTAGCGTCTAAAGTTTAGTAATGTGTGACAGAGCAGATCCAAGGCAACCTCTTCTTACTTGTGTTGGACAGCGAAGAAATATAAACAACTTTAAATCTCACACTTTGTGAACTTATTGTAAGCTTTTTAAACACTAAGAAAGCATTGAAAGAAAATTATTATTACTGAGAATCACTCTCTGTAGGATCCCCGAACCTTTTTGCGGCTCTCTTTCATCTTCTTTGAGTTGGATATCAGCACAGACACAAAGGTAGGACACACAAAAAAAGCATTTATTGCTGCAGTCCAGTGCCTCTTATCAAATGCTTGCTTTTTCTAGAACATGATAGAAGGTGAAGATAAAACATACTGTAGCTAACATGAGGACTTCCTGAGACATGCTGTAAGCAGAGTTTCTGAACCGACATTTTTATGAGACAGCATAAACTCCATGATTCTATCTATATTTAGATATAAGCCTCAACCACTTGCCACTATACAATATCTACCATCAGGGGAATTCCTGATTGTGAACAATGGCATTCACTGGCTTTGAATCTTAAAATGTTGCGTTATCTTTCTAGTGTAGCCAATCAACAGTCAGCCATTGCATCCTTACCCATGTCGCAATAGAAGAAACCAAATTTCCATTCAAGTACATGCAGACAGCCTTGTGTGAGAGTCTTGATTATCATTTTTTGGTACTGTAAGTGTGAGATCTCGCTGAAGAACAAAGGCAAACGTATCCTGTGAATGACATTTGTAGTGTTAGACGGGGTTTTCTGCGCTCATCCATCCATTCATGTAGAGATTATCCCACAGATAGGGAGGGTTCATGACTAGTTTTCCCCTCTTGTCTGTATACTGGAATCAAGCACTCTTTAAGCTCATGTTGTTGCCACGTAAAATGCTAAATGTGCATTCATACTTGTTAAACCAAAGTGAATAGACACAGACAAAAAGGTTCGGTCTCATCAGGAGCCACCATGTCAAAGCCTTTGATAAACAGAAAGTCACTCTGTGGCACCATATGAGTGTTTCATGTGGAAACCCATGTGAGGTAATACAGAAAACCCCTTTAAAACTGCCTGTGTTTTTCCAAAGAAATTATGCATTTTTCTGTTGGTTGTGTTATGCAAATAACAAATTAATCAACACTGTCTCTGTGAGTTTGAATATTCTCTTGTGTTAAAATGCACAGTGCTGTCAATCTGTATGTTCTCATGTGTATGCTAACAATGTGATGACCCGGCCAACTTGACAATGGTGTTTCCCAGACTTCCACCCAGCGCATGCTAGGAAAGACTGCGATCATAAAAGAGCACAAGCATATGAACATTTCATTTGTCCTCTAAACTTAAAAATATTCCACAAAAAATGGATATAATTGATATAAGTGCATATTTGATATACATTTGCTTGAGAATAATGATATTACTAGTGTGTTCATTTTCTGCAAAGCACACTCATGTATTCCAAGTTACTTCTTTAATTTTTCTCACATTTCCTGTTCACAGTATTTCCCTTGGCTGGCTACTTTTTTCAATTAGCTGGCTGCTCAAATCTTTTGGAAAATACTGCACTAAGTCAACGAAAATTCAGTGAGGCTATTTCTTGACATCTGTGCACATGTTCAGCAGCAGCCCTGCCCTTCGACCTCTTCACTGAGCATCCCACATGCTGCTGCGGCCCTCCTCTCTGGAGTCTTGGTGATGTCCGGCGGCCCGAGTTCATAGGTCACGGCGATGACAGCAAGCACCTTGCTGTGAGACTCCTCTCTGGCCAGCAAAATAAACACAGGAGGGTCTGCTGAAGCCCTCCCACAACAACCTCTGTCCAGCTCTGACTGAGTCTCAGAGATTAAACGCAAAGGATGGACAGGATCCTGCCTTCTCTAATCAAAATACTGTCAGGGTCAAAGGTCGAGCTTGGAGATCACAGTCACCTTTTATCCCAGCGACATTGTTCCAGAGAATGAACAATTTACTCTGGTGGAGGGAGAGTATTCCTGTTTTCCTTTGCTGGACTCCTGTTGCCTTTCTCTTTTCTCTGCTAACACATAAACAGCCAGTGTGCCTCCGTGAAATCGCTAAATATGCATATCAACCGAAGTACATGACAGTGCTCATCTGTCACTGTCTTGGAAAACACATCTAACTCCCCCTTTTGAAAATGTTTTTATTCAACAAAATGAAACATCAGTACCACGTATTACAGCACTGTACCAAATATATAGGTTTTGTCACCGTCCTTTCAGTCGTTTCACTGCCGGACGGCTAGTGGATAGACGTTAAAAAAACTAAAAAAACAACACCTGAGAAATGACCATGGGAGTAAAACAACCTGGTGTGCACTCACTATAAATAGGGCTGTCAAGTCTTTTTATTTGTGCCTAATTTTCTCTATGAGTGCTTCCATATGGCACTCATATACAAGAGAAAAATGGGAGGACTTCAGGAGCACAAAAGACAACTTTGCTCCCCTCCCTGCATTCCACACTCCTTACACGCTACTGCACACTGTGAATGTCAAAAAGGTAAAGCATATGAGAATATATCAATCTCTCTATTTTTCTTTAGAAACTAGATAACTAAAAGATGAAAAAGATGTCTTTTTCTTCAGTGGATGTGCCATGTTGTCAAGCCAATTGAAACAGTGCTGCCCAGTATTTTGCATTAAGCAATATTTTGGATAAAACGTGATTTCTACCCTGATTACATTCACTGGCAATATTCAACCCAATCTAAGATGTGTGACATTCTTATGCTGCACTGAAGTCATAAAGATGAGGCTGGGATGGATGGTTGGGTGGGTAAAGCTCAGGACTTTGACACTAAGGCCCAGGTTTGAGCCCCACATATTGCTAGGTTAACACTTCTAAAACATTTGGTTTGGTAAAGAGTGTGGTGTTCATTACATACTGAAAAAAGTCAACATGTCTGACACATTTGAGTTACTTAAAAAACCATAAAAATGTTAATCATGCTTTAGTGGCCAGGAGCTGTTATTGTAGGAAAATGTTAGCAGTGGGCCATTCGAAGATACATTTAATATAAACCTCAAAATTGATGATATTTTTGTCAGGACCAATTTTGGACTTGTATTCAATGCTCTGCTGAATGAGTATAATTGTTTGCTAACACATTAGTCTAAAATTTGCTGTAGGCTGATACAGTATGTCATAGAGCAAGACTGTGAAATGTACCCTCCAGTGCCAAAATATCTCTCAGTACAACTTTAAATGGGAGCTATTGAGGGTTTGTTGCGTATCAAGATTACAGATAAATATGGAAATCAGTGGTTAATCTTAATCTTCATCCAAATACACTGTGTTTCATATGACTAGACTATTATAAACCACTAGACTATTTATGATATAATAAGCTATTTGCTATTGAAACAAATCAGCTGGAAAACCTCAAAAAAAAACAGAGCCAGATACATTATGGTTTTATATCAACTTACACTTTTGAGTTTCATGGTGGGGTACTGAAATCTTAGTAACAAGGTTGAGGTCAGTATGAGGCAGGAGCTCTTCAGTTAGCAACCTTGAAAATATCTAAACAGAAGACAGTTGGCTTTGCTGACTGTCAATGAAAGTTACTCTCATCTATAAAGAACTGAAAGATGTTTAACTCTTCTTTGGCAGTAACTGCCATTCAGTGGTTTTCTAGACCTTAAAATCGTGTACTGCAAGAGACTCTGGATGTAACACAACTGCCAGCATTGTAGACGTTCAACTTTTTTGTCTGTCTAGAAAGTCCCGACCAAAATTATTTTTTAGTTTACGTTTGAAAGAATGAAAAAGCGTGTGAAACAACAAACTGCATAATGAAAGGAGAGACAGTGGAACCAAAAATGTGACAGCATCAACCAACACTTCAGCATCTGGACATTTACAAACACAGGGTGGTAAGGAGGGAGAAAACAAATTGCTGGACATTTGTGTAATTTATTCGGAGTACAGTGCCCTCTAGATTGCAGCCTGCAACCTATTTGCACAGCATTATCTCTCAGAAGTGGTTGGAGCCGGGTGTTGTGCCAGTGCAGCGTTTCTTCATAGTATCTTCATACTGGTACACATTAGTATCACATGTCTCTACTGCTTGTTTTTAACTCACTATACAGTGGAACTTAAAAATGTGTATTACTTCAGTTATATTGGCAGCACTTTGGCTTGTTTGACACTGGAATGTATTAAGAGCATCTTTTCTTTTATGCATCCCACAAAAAAAGATTTACCCAAAAACAAATTTTCAGTATCAACATGCCTCCAAATGACTCTCTGAAAGTTGTCCACCATTTTGGATGAATGGAAGTGATGTAAAAACTATTTACATCAGTACATAAGTTGTCCTGGCCTTGTAGCACATTTTGAAACACTGATATCACATTTGTTGCTGGCGCAATCAACATGTTCAAGTGTCATTATCCTCTGAGGAGTCCTGTGGACATATTTGTGGCTGTGGTTTCCAGACATTGTAAAGCCAAGTGAAAACCTCCCTAAAAGCTTTCTGCCCAGTAGAGCCAGTATGGTTGCTCTTTAGAATGAAATTATAGGTAGGAGCACACACTAGAGAAGAGAGGTTACCAAACATGCCAAGCATAAGCCATTTAAATACCAGTGGGTGATTGCTAAACAGTCAAGAATTTGACTAATGGCAACAGCTTTTTTTGTGTCATACATTCTTAATAACTTTTTGTTAAGTATGTATTCAGAGACAGCACTCACAAACAACTGTGTGTACTGCAGTGTGAGGGCTGCCCCTCACTCTCTTGTTACCTATACTGTGAAGGCAGCTGAAGCTCAGGTGGAGGGCTCAGACCCGGCTCCTCCTGGCCACAGTGTACTTTGATCAAGATACTGAAATTGCTCCCACTGAGCAGGGAAAATGTATGTTGCTTTAGACAAAAGCATCTGCAGAATTCCAGCCCGATGTGAAGGGTGGGTAAGTATAAAATAAATAAAATTAAATGCTCCTCATCACTATATTGTGCTCATTTTCTCAAGCTGCGATTTATATCAACACGCCTGCCCTCTCAAATGTTACTTTGACGACATTGTGCACATTTACAGTTTGATTGTCAGCATGGAACACTTTTAAATCAATCAGCACAATAAGGTCATGGTTAAACCGAAACAATTAGCAGCTCATAAGCAGCTGAACACTTCACCGCAGGCATCCATGTTTTTCTCACCCTCGGAGCTTAAATGCATGGAGGTCACTAATGAAGTTTTTCCTACTACCAACTGCTTACAACCAACCACAAATGAACACAGCAACAGTGCCGGATGGTACAGTGGAACAGTGAACTATTCAGGTCAGCAACACACACTCTCCCTGACTCTGAAGTCTGCTAACTCTAAGTTTAACCTTTCTCCTCAGAAATACATGAACACACACACACCTCCCTGTGCTGTGTGTGCCAGCTGGGTGTGTGCTGAATTTGATGAAGCAGGATAATTCTCTCAACCGATCATATCAGTAAAGGAAGAATCTCAACATCAACACCAGATTCTGGAGGTCGTCACATATGGGAAACATTTTTCCAGATCCTAATAAACTTTCATCTGTGGATTCTGTGTATTTAGAGGGTCTGGAGCCCGAAAGTCAAGATGTTTTAAAGAAGGCAGATGGAAAATAATAACCCTGTACTGAAGCCACACCGTGCACTAACATGCACATACATGTAAATACAGTATGTGCTGTGCACACAAACGCATGCCCAAACACAGAAGGCCGAGGAAAGAGACTGCATGAAAAGTACAAATAAAAATTAGGATTTTAAACCTAGTTCGTTTGAAACAAAAATGGTGACTTCACATTTGTTTTGATATCACATGTACATTTATTGAACCATGAAAGCACCTTTGGAAATCAAATTCTGTGCTTATGAACCAGAAACACTGAGGTCCACTGGGAGTTTACCTGTTCTAACGTTGAACCTGCCATACATAAGGTGCCAAGCTCCTCCACAGGAAGTCAAGCAGAGGTTTCACTGGCACTGTGTGCTGAGGAGGTGCAGACTGTTGCTCTGACTGTGCACACCAAGATTACACACCGACCCAAAGTCGGAGTGAGGATGAAGAAAGCAAGAACAGATGATTTTTCTTTTTCTTTACCTCTGTGGGCCTTTTTATTAAATTCAAGATAAGTGCAACCACTGGGTCCTTTTGCTTTCCCCTCTTTCTTCGTTTAATTTGATTAGAAAATCTGCTGACGCAGTTTGGTCCCCCTCTCATGTGAAACCAATTTTCAGCAGCACATAAAAGTCTGTTGCAGCGCTTCAAACAGACAGAGGCTCATCTCATCCTCGCCCAGAAGACCCTCGGTCAGATTGGACATAGATGTGTGAACCTGCAGGTGTGTTCTTACAACTGTTCACCGCTGGGTCAAAGAGAGGGAGGAGAAGCTGTTTCACACATTCAGCAAACTCAGAAGGCTGACACTGTCACACAACCTGACGTTCACATGAAGTCGGTGTGTTTTGTGTCATGCAATCAGGACCACAGAAAGATGATATGGCTGCAAAAGAAAATCTGTGTACCACTGTGAAGAAGAGACAAACCAGACAACCAAGCAGATGTACTGTGAAGGATACACACACCAGCACTGCTTTACCACACAGCACTATGGAATTAAAACAGAGTTATGATCAACTTACTATGGAGAAATGGTGCCCAGGAAAACAAAAAGACTTAATCTCAGCCAATAGTCTGAATGTTAGACTTCAGTGTGATTTCAGTATAACACTAATTGGTGCAAACATATTACTAAGCTGATTTTAGGCTTGAGTTTTTTTGAAAAGTACAATGTTTGAGACCAAAGTACACATAAGGCAGCTGACTTTCAATCCCAACCACTACCAGAAAACTACGGTTCAGTTCTTCAATTTCTGTATTGGTTTTCTTCTTTTACAGCAGGTAATTACTGATGAAAAAGTGCAGAGAAAATACACAAAGAAATAAAAGAAAATGACTGTCTGTCTTCACAATTTGCAGAAAACACATTTCTGTTTTCAGGCAGAATGTTTACTTGAAGTTTAAGTAAGTTATTTGATACCAGTTTGTAGCTTTATATGGTCATTTGGATTTGGCTACATCAAACACCAAATTATCACGTTATAGCTGTTGCAAATACACAAAGTATGTCTCTTCTCTCTTACATTGTTACTTTAGGGTTTTTCCATGACATTAAAATCATGTTCGTATATCTGTGTTTCATTTTGTGAATCAGACCGCATTTATTGTGATCTATTGTTCACTGATGTACAAATCAGAGTATTAACAGCATTCAAACATCTGTGCAGAATTTTGTTCTACTTCTCTGACATTCATCAACACACACAGTGTGTTATCGCTGTCCTTTGTGCCAAAACCCACAGCGAGCACTCGTACAGAAACCCGGTTCAGAGTACTACCATGCAAATACGAGTACCATCGCAGAAATGTATTCACATGCCAATTAAGCTTTAATTTGTCGTAAGTAAAGAGTAACTCGGCTAGCTGACATCAGCTGCAGTGTGTCACTGCAACTACATTTAATGTATAAAGTAAAAAAAAATAAAAAATTGGAGAGTATAATTTGTTAGCTTTATGACACATTTTACATTAGATATTTACACCTTAACAGGTAGAGGAGAAGCTAAACAGAAGTTCAGTTTGAGGAATTTGGAAAATCATAATAAATCCAGTACGTACGCAAAACATTATTGTAAGCTGGTTCAACTTAAAAATGTAAGTTCCTCTGATGCCTTAATGATGTGAGTTAACTGAACTAAACTTGAATAATAAGTTCAAAGTAAGCTCATGAGTTATTGTAATAAAACCGACTTTGTTAAGTCACTGACCTTGAGAAATCAACTTCAATAAACCTTCTCACACTGATATGGTACATTAAGATTTGCCTGCCAAATGTATTGTCAAAGTTTGAAGAATCAGTTCTTCAGGTGCTGCAGATGCCTTACAGCTGTGGCAGCAGGTCCACTAGCACAAACACAACATGTATGGCTGCTCCCATGATATACTGTATGCTCATTTTACAGTGTATAGGGGTAGGGACTAAAGTGGATTCTAACAGCCACGACTTAACATGTATTAAAGACACACAGCAAATTTTCAAAACGTATGATTTCTTTAAACAACATAAAAGAAGGGTTTTAACACTCAAACAATGCATGCTAGGAAGTCTGTTAATATGTTATAAATGTTTCTTTAGCAACTAAATTTGATGAGTTAAATGAACAGTCAGCTGCACATTCATTCAACTCATCATTTCAAGGCAAACGACTTCCTGTCAGATGTTTTGATTTGCTGTGAAAATGTAATCTAGACATTTTATGTTAACTTAATTTGAAATGAATAAAACTTTTGTATTTACATTAAATTCATGCTAAAAGATTATTTGAGTCCACACATTTCCTGCATGATGTTTTACAGTGTAGAAGTCTTTGAACCCCATTTGCATTTCATCTATTACCATGGGCATCTGCACTATTGATGAACTGACCACAATAAGCATTGTGAACATTTCAAATTTACCAGTTGACAAAGTCTGTGAAGCATAGTGGGGTCGATGCTTTGTTTGTTCTCTAGAGTGTGTCATTTAATCAGAGATTCAGATGTCTTCACTCATAATCCTCAAATCAGCGCCATTGGCTCAGTTGACTCCTTCAGAACTTCGCCCTCTAACACAGTTTCTGTACTTTACTTATAGCATTGATGTAGTAAAAATAATGGCCAAATACAGGATATGATACATACAATGACACAACAGGCGACAGTATACTGTAGTTAGAAATAAAAGTTAAAAGTGTCAGTATATAAGAAGAATAAATAATATTAATCGTATAATACAGAAAATTGTAAAAACAAGTGTAAGTCTACTTCTTAGTTTGCCCAGTAATCACTTGATTCACTGAAATAAAATGCAATAGATGTGAAATTTAAAAAAAAACTATTGACTATCCAAATATTTTGCATGGCCACCATTATACAATACATGAACTGGGTTGAGTCAAGTAGTCATCAAAGAGTCCAACACACCACTGGTGCAGTTCTGTTGTTTCACACTGAAAACATTGTAATAGGATATGACAGGAGGGTAATCTTTGATTCAGTCAGATACACTGCAGATATTTGCATGTCACGAAGATGAAACACTTGAGCAGAGCTTGGCTCATTCTTTACACTGTAAAAGACAGAGACTGTGGTCAAGACTAATTACAAATGTTTTGCCTGGGGGGGGGGGGGGCACCCCTCATTATGCCAGGTAGTGCCTCAAAACATTCCTCTATACTGATTTGGCCAGTACCACTGAAATGTTGTTCCAATCTCATGTTTTTAAAAGTCTACCGCCACATGTGATGTGTTCAAAATGGCCCAGACTTTGCTGTTTTGGTTTCAGACATGCTCAACAAATCTCTGCTGTGCACACAGACGCCGTATGATCCCCAGTATGATGAGAAAGTCTGGGTTTTCGTACACTGAGATGCCCAAACAGGCTCTGTGAAGATGGAATGCCTCTTTTATGTGAAATTAAATAAGATCAGCTTGTGGGCCTCTCTCCTTCCTTTTCCGCTTTCCGTTTTATGTTCATTTCCACTCCCGAACAAAGCCGTCTCTCCACGGTGTATTAATGCCCATCAAAGGCCTCAATCAAGTTGCTTTGCCACAGGCTAGAGCCAAACTGGAGAGGCTAAAGTTTAATGTTGTCAGTGCAGCGAGGATGTGGGCTCATGTCTCTTCCGTGTCCTTGTGTTTTCTTTTAACCCCCACATTCGCAAATATCTTGCAATTCCGATTAGTGAAACAAGGCATCTGAAAACAACGCACACTGAAGGGCCATTTCAAGGTCACTGACTGTGACAGTCTTGCTCATTGTGCCGTTAGGACAATGTCTTCATGTATTTCACTGAGAGAGGAAAATTCAGAAAATAAAACATAATTACACAGGGCTTCTTAAACATTTAGTCACGGCTGTGAGTCAATAGATTCTTAGTTTAGATGTATCCGGCAATGAGAAATATTTAAGAAGAAGCTGCCAACTGTCTGCTGACATTTTCTCTTCCTGAGTGGAATATTGTGCTTTGTATCAGTGCTCAACTTAAACTTCTCTTAAACGCATTAACCCTATCTATGTGTTATAACCAGAGTTTAGTAGTGTATGTACAGTGTACGCAAATCACAATAGAGATGGATTTCACAGTAATAGATTCACATTTTTTCCACATACATTTTCCCACTGAACTGTTAAACTTAAGATCTGAATTGTAAGTAATGGTAAGAAATGCAAAAATACTGAAAATCATGGATAATTTATTCATGAGAAAAAAAGTAAAAGTATAAAAAGTAAAGAATAAGTTAGTCCTCATCCCAAGCAGTTTGTTTTTCTGCTGCCAATGAATATATTTATGTGTATAATAAAATGCAATAAAATATATTTCATCCAATGAATGTCTTATCATGTGGTCCTTATAAACTAGCAGATTTAGACCAGTTGTCTCTCCACAGGGGATTTAAAAACAGTCAAATCAAATGTATGATTTTATTTGACTACAATCAGTGAATTTAGATATTTGATATTTAACGTCTGTCATCAATGGTGACTTCTTTCTAAAGGAATTTGGCTAAATAGAGTACTTTATAAAGACAGAAGCAACTTGTGTTTCCGGAAGTAAAATATAATGCTTTTTTTTCTTTTTGTGGTGTGGGAGCGTATCTGTGTGTGTGTGTGTGTGTGTGTGTGTGTGTGTGTGTGTGTGTGTGTGTGTGTGTGCGTGTGTGTGTTTTAATGCTCCCTTATTCACTGCAGGTGGGCCTACTGTTAAGGGGAAGCTTTCACTCGCTGGGCCAGAAAACTGACACACAAATAATTTTTCAGTAGTGAGGAACACAGTCCCTCTCGCTCTTAAAATAAAGCAATTACAGTTAGTAAAACTGGGGATACTTTTCCCTGTGAAATAAAAGGAGATCAAATCGTGCTTGTGGCCAAAGCATGAACCGCACTCTGAACATGCCGATGGAAATATAAAACACGCTATACAGTATTCCATCTTACAGATTTGCAGGCTTCCTGGAGCTACACTAGATTTATAAACAGAGTATTCAGGCACATATAGCATTTCAGAGTCCAGCTGGTGTCCAGTGTGCTTCCTGCTGAATACCACACATACAGACT
Source organism: Maccullochella peelii (assembly GCA_002120245.1). Classification (NCBI taxonomy): domain Eukaryota; kingdom Metazoa; phylum Chordata; class Actinopteri; order Centrarchiformes; family Percichthyidae; genus Maccullochella; species Maccullochella peelii. The sequence goes on from LKNJ01001632.1 coordinate 27,391, forward strand.
TTTTATCTATAAAAGGATGAATTAATGACCTTTCAGTTCTGGTGCATGGTGGTGAACAAAAAGTCCTTAAATATGAAGAACCACACTAGGAAAAAAGGTGCAAACATGAAGCATTATTGATTTGCATTGTAGAAATCACAAGAGTAGCCCAGTGCCCTCTCACTGAATAGGTAAATCTGTGTAAAAGCTGTAAGATTATTAAATTACAAGATCATTACCTAACATCCGCTCGCTGCTAAGAATAGCACAGACAGAAGCATACCGTTCCAGCAGATTGAAAATCGGGCTAAGTCATCATTAAGTCTGGTTCACTGCCATAAATCATGCTGCTGACATATGGAGAGAGAGTTCAAAGTAATTAGAAACATAAACTGTTGTAAAGTCATTTCATCTTTCCCCCTTGAGAAAGTCAGTTTACAGCTGAGTGTGAGCCAGCTTCTTCAGAGCATGAACATTTCATCAGACGTACAAGTATGGGCACCTTTCAGCTTGATAGACTTCATTTGAAATCCAATCGTGTAAATGGAGCCGATTTCTATTCCTCTTTCGCACAGTAGCATGTGTCCACCATGTGTGCATGGCTGTTTGTGTGTTTGTTTGTTCCAGTGTGACAGAAGAGTAACAAACATTAACTGACCAGACAAAAAGGCAGAGACGCTCACACCTGCTGCAGAACACAGACCAAACTCTGTGTTGTTTATCTCTTATTTTGTCAATACAAAATTGTAAAAAGTTCAGGGAAAATTGTGCATGTTTCTGAAAACACATTCAAAGTTACCTCGAAGGTAACATACATATTTATATTAGATCTCAATTCACGATTCAAAAGAAACATTTCTGTGTCAGCATGACATTTCCTCAGTCAAATACATTTAATTAACAGGATTGTGAATATAGGCTGCCTGTTATAAATCATATGGGGCATTTTTTTAAGCAAATAAAGTGTGGCACATGTTTTATTTCTTTCTATTTCAGCTTGTGCATGGGTGTAAAGGATTCAGCAAAATGTTTGAATTTAGTGATACCCCAGCTCACATGTAGGACCTAATTGTCAAATGATTGGGCTAACACTAATAGCAATATCAAAAATATAATTGGACTTAATGGAAACGGAAATATTGGGAAATAATTCACATATGGCTTTGAGGAACAAATAGCTAAACACAAATAAATAAAGGAGTGTGTTTTCTTGTGTAAGTCTTTCATGCCTTCCTTAATGTAGGGTTTGAAACTGCTTTTACAAATATTGCATTGAATTAAATTGTACTGTATTGAACTGTATTGAAAATATATTGTATTTTAAAGTCTATCATATTAAGGGCGTATTAAGGACTTGCTTGATTCATAGGGCAATGGCAAATAATTAACTGTTATGGATCAGGTAGAAAAACAAAACAACCCTGCAGGACGTTTTTACAGAGGAAAATATGTTTGTTGCTTAGATGTTGGATTCAGCAAAGACACACAAAATGGGATTTTCGTACATGCGCAAATTGTAAAATCTGAATTCCCACAAATACCTTGATGGTAAAGAGCTAATCCTGCACATTTCAAGTAATTCTAGTGGCTGCACTATAAGCGATACAATAAACAGGGCATCTAAAAATGTTATTATCGACGGGTTTCTGACTGACCTCCAGTATTGTCTACAAAAGAATTACGTTGATTTTTCGTTACATGGTGCTTTTTCACAACTTTTCCACAGTCTGCACGATGTTTAGGCTCTAAACAACTTACTGCAAAGATCAGGTGGCCTTTCTTAAATGGCTGCATATACAGGATCTACAAATGACAGGCGGTTGTGCCATATAGCTGTAAAATCATATCTATTATCTCACCTCACAAAGATTATTATGTAGGCTATGCACAGTTTGAAATTTGGATCTTGAAATATTTGCATTCAGCGCAAGTAGGCTGTATTTCTCGAACCAAATCTGTTGTAAAAACAAAGATGCAAAATTTATAATCAACGTTAAATTTGGTGGTTTGTGGACTATAATAAACCTGGACGGTAAAACACATAATCTTGTGGTAATATTATTATTTTATATATATTTTGAGTTCACCTTTAGTTTGACATATCACACCTAATAATATTTTCTACCCTAAAACCACAAAACGAAGTCATTCGTTCTTCACTTTTAAACGCTTTTCGTGACAGATCAAAATGTATAAACAATGAGGATGCAAGCGACTCTGAAATTCTGCTGCTGATAAACTAACTCCCAGTTTTATTCAGAAGCCACAGAGTTGGCTGAAGGAGCACAATCGGCTGACTGTGGATGATTTGCCCTTGATGAACCATTGCGAATGAAGCTAAAATTGTGCCCTCTCCGCCCCAGTGCCATCACTCATAGGCTATATTCATATCCAAATTGCATTAATGTCATGTGTTATGCCCCCCGCCCCTATTCTGCAAAGTTTTTTTTATCAGCTATAAGCGACCTAACTCGTTCATGTCATCAGCATAATCACTTGGGAGAGGTCTCGAAGCCAGGAGATCTGGGTCCCATCCTCTGAGGAAAGACTGGTTTGTGCAACTCTCCTCAAACCTGAGGGGGAGTTTGGAGTGTTTGGTCAACGACAGTGGTTCCTGGAAAAGATCTGAATCGTTTTATAACCAAACCCAGCTGCGGTCTGGTGTGCGCTGCAGTCTCTGCGTGCATGTGTGAGTGTGTGTGTTTGTGTTCATCTGTATGAGGTAGAGGGAGATGAGGGGGTGTCTGCGCTTCCCTTTCCAAGAGAGAGAGAGGGAGGGAGAGAGAGAGAGAACATTTTGGTCTTTTTCTCCCCTTGACTCTTTTTTAGGCATGAACGCCGAGACCTGCGTTTCATACAGCGATATGACATCAATGGATTCATATTATAGCCCCTCTGCAGCGCAAGGTAGGGATCACCAGACGGACCACTTTAGGACATTCCCAGCCACTGACACCAAATACAGCCCCACTGCCTTCCTGCCCAACAAAGGTCAGGCTTACGGAGAAAAGTCCCGGAGCCCCTTCCAGCAGGAGTGCCAGTCATTGGATGCCGCCGCAGCTGGGCAAGGCACTTTCAGCAAATACCACCTCTTCACTCAGAGGTCTTCTTGCAAAACACCCCCCGAGGAGGGCAAACTGCACCAGGAGAGCGGACACAACGGAGCGCTCATCCCGTGTTATGGTGAGTGGGGGGGGGGGACTTTAAGATGATTGAGTTACAGGCGTCCACTTGGCAAGGTGAGGCTTCCCAAAGACAAAACATGAATCCAGAATTGAATTTGTTAAGGTGTTTTCATCATAAAGGGGAGGGATTGTCACGAAATGTATCAGCACAAATATCTGATACCTATTTGTGTCTGATAGTTTTCTATTCCTGCGCAGATCGTTGTTAACATGTCAGTCAGTCACCGCTCAGCATTGCACCACTTGTTCCTTAAAATCCGCAGATGCAGCCCAAGTGGTTTGACTGTTTCGATCGCAAACAGTGGCACAGATGCGTAAACTGGCCTTTGTGGTTCCGCGAGTGAACTGACAGAACTGAGATATGTCGTGCCGTGTTTGACCCTAAACAGTCTCTTTACTGTCTGACTGGTAAAGTCACACGCCCAGAACTATTTTAACGGGCTTGGTGCTTTTGAATATACCTTTGTTTTGTTTTCTTCTTCCTGTCTACTATAAGATGGGACAACCTCATTCGTGCGTAAAAAGCATCAGCAAACTTTTCTCTCCAGCAGCAGCAGCAGCAGCAGCACACAGGACATCGCAGCTCGTAACTACATGGCCGGCAGTTATGCGCGTAACGCAGTTAAGAAGAGGCATAATCTTTTCGACTAACAAATTGTCCCTTTGGCCATCAAAATTAAATTAGGGCGCATTTAATGCGATAATCTGCATTACAATCCTCAATATTGGAGCTGAGTCGGACAATTGAATTAACAGGTTTTCAGATGGCACAAATAGCGAGCTCCAAACTGATAATATTTTCATTTCAATGCTCTGCCTGATTGGCTCCCATTAGATTTAATTGCGTGGGGACATTTGTGTAATGGGTGAATGATGAGGGTGTAAATCAAACTTTGACCCTCGTTAGGCAGGCGGCCACTTTGAAGCAGCATTAATTCGTGTTTTCTTCCCGCCTGAAACCCTTTTCCCCCCAAACCTGAAACACACACATGACACCATAATGAAAAGTATCAATATTTGTCATCCAAAAAGAGGCGTGAAAATGCGCTGGTGAATTAAAACGTGGACAAACTGATTGTTTGCCCTCAACTGCTCATAGAGAAGAGCACACACACACACACACACACACACAAATACACACACAATTGATCATGACAGTAATTCAACTATTTTAATCCAGACTGAATTTAAGTGTTCGGCTTTGGGCCACAACTTGAAAAGAATAAAACAACAGAAATCAGGAGACAAAGAAACACAAAAACAAAACAAAACAGGTTTTCAGGATGACTCAAGCTGCTGTGGAAATATGGAGGAGGGAAATGCCCCATCAACATGTCTGTGGCATCTTTCGGAGCTCAAAGATCCAACACATTTTTATTATATTCTGCAAAACACATTTATGCGTCAAGTCGAAGTCTTTTTTACGCCGAGCTGAAAACAGACTGACTGAGCGTGTTTGAGTTGTGTGAGGTTATTTGCACAACAGAAGCATTCTGGTCTTGAATAAAGTCACAAAGCCTGATTGAGGTCTCTCTCTCTCTCTCTGCATATAAAGTGTACACAATTTGTTCTGGATACTATAAACATCTGACATGGCACATCATAATCCACGAAGGAGTATTCTTGTAAACGGGTGAATCAAATAATTATGCAAAAATACCCACAAGATGAGTAATAATCTAGCTAAACTGGTGTATGGAAGTACAGACCCCCGAACAAATCAGTTCAAAATCCCATTTTATAACGAGGTGTAGGCCTAGGTAACGCCAAAGCAGTAGGCTGCGATTGCAATAACAGTAATAATAATAATAATAATAATAATAATAATGGTAACAATGGTAGGTCAAAGTCATCGCTACTTTGTCTTTGATGGACACGAGCTGCCTGTCCATCAGTATTACACTGAAATGTTTGGCGGAAGCAGTTTAAGGATGTTTTGACAGTCTCTGGAAATCGGCCTGCAGACAAAAAACCTTTATAGCTCCAAAATGTCAAGAACTGAGATCAATGTTTTCAAAAGCCCATACTGGTCTTTTATAATGGCTATTAAGTGTTTATTCCCTATTACCCTTCACATCCGGTAAATGTAGATTTATATTATGTTGTAAATAAACCGCAGTTATTTGGCTGTGAGTAAACTGCCGTTTTAGTCCAAAGCATGAAGACAAGCAAAGCAAATCAAACGAATTGTTTTTAAATGTAGGCTCTCCCAAAAAATATCCCTCCAATTCTGACAGTTAATTTATTTATTATATTTTATTTTTTACGCTCAACCTGGAGAGAGATATCGTGAGATCGTGTTTGCAGCAGATCCTATGCGCATGATTGGGTGAGTTAAATTGCATACAGTTTCATTTAATTTCTCCACTTTTTTATATATTTTTTGTTTGTTTTGTTTTAGTTTTTTCATTTTAATATCATGGTTAGACTTTTATAATGAAATGTGTCAGGTTGAGTCGCAGGCCAAGCACTCTTCTTCTTTTTACAACAAGCGGCCTTAAATATAATGACCGGATTCACAGTGAAGAAGGCAGGAAAAAACATCTCTGCGCTAAAGACAAGAAGAGCTCTGGCATTAATGCGACTCAGATGTCAACTTCTCTGTTTGCCTTTATTTTCTCTGCGCACAGTGACTTGGCCCCTCAGAGAGAAAAACCTCCTTTAACTCTTCAGACTTGGAGATCCGCTGTTTTTATATTTGTACAGTTAATGTTTTTATCACCTTAACTCCGACATCATTTTTAAGATGCAAATTTGAATTCAATTCGTATTGATGTGTAGATTATGCAAAGATTGAGTCTTTAAAACACTAGATTGAAATTTGTTGACGCTGGTGGCTGTTTTCCTCGTGATTCTCACTGACTGAAGGTTCTAGTTAACCCACCTTTTTACTGACTTGTACACCACTGACTGGACATAAATTGAAGGCAGCAGTAAAATATGCTGAACTTACTAGCTGAGGAGAAAAATGATAAATGATTCCTGATGTGTTTATTGGAAAACGCTGGTGTGTTTCACTTCCCGCCTCATTTCTTTTATCAAACCTGCATTTTGCACAGTCGCTGGGTACAGTTTCAAATGGTCAGAGAGCACTTTGTTGTTATAATTTGTGGCTTCATCAGTTCTGTCAAAGGTGATGTGATCACTGGTCTCAGGCTGTCTAAACTTTAACTGAGACGTTGTTGGCCAATGGGAAATAGCATGTCTGTCTAATAAACATTAACATACATTAAAGTCACTACAAACACACTTATATTGTTTCGACTCAACACTTTGCCATTCATGTTGTTACATGAAATCAACAAGGCAGCTCTTGGAGCATCCTTTCCTTCACTAAAAGTAGCAATAAAACAATGTGGAACTACTTTATTACAAGTAAAAGCCCTTCATTTAACATTTTACTAAAATCAAAGTACAGAAATATCACTAGCAAATGGACTTAAAAGTATCAAAAGTAAAATTACTCATTGCAAGTGCAGAATGGTCCCTTTCAGAGTGTTAGTATTATATTATTGGATTATGAATACCGAGACATCGGGCAGCATTTTAACATTAATATATTACTGAGTAGTTTAATCTATGGCACCACAGCATATTTTATAAACTGATCATATCTTTTGCATGTAAAATCTTAATCTGCAAAGTCACTAGTAACTACAGCTGTGAAGTAAATAGTTCAGTATTTCTCTGCTAAATGAGGACGATTAAAGTAAAATAAATGCCTCAAAATCATACTAAAGTTAAAGACGTGTTTCCAGGTATATAAAAAGTCATGCTGGCCACCAAACAATGAAAAATATATAAGCTGATTCATTTACTGCATCAATATAAAAATGGTCAGACTGTAGAGGGAACAAATAGGGCCCTGAGGAAGACTCAGTCAGTCACTTCATAGTCTTAAAGCAGCCACCTTCACGTCTTTGTGATCCTCCAGAGACACACTTCCTCTGTTGATGTGTCCGTGTCTTCTCTCGGTGTCTGAGGGTGCTGACCTTTAGCTCGGCTTTCCTGCCCTCGTCTGTTTGGAGAGCGGGGCGAGTTCCCCCTGCATGCACACAGCAGAGCAAATCCATTCGAAACCCCCTATTTGAAACTCTGGTGTCAGAGCAGAGCACTTTGCAACATTTGGAGTCCAGTTTTACATAGTAAACATTTAACTACACCAATAAGACAAAGGCTTTCACTTTGTTGTTGCATTGGTGTTAAATTGTAGGCGTAATTACAGTGGGATTGTGCCTTTTATCACTTTTTTTGTCTTTTACAGCAACTGAGACGACCATAATTGACTTTTTGGGCAAAGTGAGAATTTGATCCAGTTCTGTTGCCCTGCATGCGTAAATATTTCATTCCCTGCAGAAACCCTCTAAGACAGTTATTCCCAGTAGGACCAACATTCAAGGTGTGATCGCACTGGCTTGTGAGATTTTGTCACTCCCATCTCCTGCCTTTTTGTTCCTTCACCTGTTCTTTAACCCAGCACAACCATTTCAGCCTCTCGTAATGGCCGTCTGCGCTGATTGGTTCGAGCAGGGAGTAATGGGAACCAGCCACGCAGCCCAGACGACCGAGGCACACTTCAGCAAGTCAGTGACATGAGTGGAGGTGACAAGGACTCAGGATCATTTTACCATTTAGCTTAAAGTTTGGCAGGGCAATTTACATTAGGCTCAGTTTGCATGGCCGAGTGAGAGCAGCAGGGCGAAAAGGCTCATGCAGTCCAGGACTTCCTTTGGTCTCTTTGTCACCGCGTCATGTAAACTGAACACTGAGACAGAACCAGCCGTGGAGGACGGCATCCAGACTGCAGAGCAGAGATTCATTTTTATTTTTACCCGTTGTGTGTGGGAATAGTAAGGTGACTTTTTTCACTGCGCTCACTTGACTTTATTTGATTGGATTTGATTATGTTCCTTGCGAGGCCGAACAATGTTTTGTATATTGTCAACAGTAATGGTCAACCTTTTTGGGGTAATACATACATGGGTACAACATACATACTGTACATATACATAGGTTTTTCAAGCTAATACCTCCTTATACAGCTTCACCAATGTTGTATAAAAAAGCATTTCAAAGATACTGCGTAATTGCTGGTTTTTAATAAAATTTTTTTACTGAAGGCAGTTGGTTTTTGAAACTCTGATGGCTTTTGAAAAGTTGAATAGAAGTAGTAGTTTGACCACTTAAAGTTGGATCTAAGCATATATTTCATCTAAAAACACACATAAATACAGTAAAAATTGATTTAATGTTTTTCTTCAACAGAAATGTTTCCACAGCTATTTTATTTTCTTAGTTTTGTTCAATATTCATTATGTTGTACTGCCAGCACCTGGTTTTTAAAAAAATATATATACACCTTACACCTAACCGGTAGGCCTACAAAAATACTTATTTGTAAATGTTTTGCCAGTAGTTGTTTGTTTGTCTGTCCGAATGTCTTAAAACTTTACTGTATTTCCGTGGTGGACAGATAGGCCTTGAGCCAGTGATCATTTAATAAGATTTTGTTGGTGAATGAACAGTTGTATTTCTGCCGTTAGACAATCATCATTTCTTATCCATGCCTATGAACCTAACAGATATTAAGCTGTGATTCCAAAACCTGCAGGATTGTTGCCGGGCACATAGTTAGGATTGATGTCTTTGGAAATTTGGTTGCATTTTGTGCTCTCAAACTGCTGTTTGAAAATTCCGATTTTCAGTCCCTGAATCCTCGGTAGGAAGAAGTGATCGTGCGTGTTGTTAAGTGAGTTTCCCAGCAAAGTATTTTTCATTTTATGTGCGTGCCATGAACACAAAAATGTGCTCTAGCAAGTTTTTCCCACTCAGATGGAATGTTCTCTTTCGATCGGACAACAAAAACATAAGATGAAGGAAATTCTGTTTTGCTCCAAGGTCTGAGAGAAACATTTGGAAGAGAGCTGGTGGGAGGGAGAGAGACACCGAGGGGGAGAGTTCGAGGAAGACAAAGAGTGCGTGAGAGGTGATTTATCAGTCTTAGGCTTTGTGGAGTTTTTTTTTTTCACTGAATTTTGCACAGCCTGCTGAGATGGATCATCGCTGCTCAGTCAGCAGAGTTGAATTTCAAAGTAAATGGCTACCTATCACATGGTCACAAAAGAAAACTTTTTGTTAAGAAAATAACAGAAAAGACAAAAATATGCTGATGTTTGCTGAGGTTTTGTCTGTGAGACACATCGACTGTTTCCAAATTACAGCATTGGCATAAAAATGCACTGTGCCTAAGAGCAACGTGTGTGTGTGTGTGTGTGTGTATTGTCACAAAATGTTTTGATGAATGCACCTGACACCAAACCAAGCAAGTACAGTGCCAAGCTATTCATAGTCGTGTTATTTGTACTTCCAAATGAGACAAGGTTAGATTTCAAAAATAGAGTCAGAGAAACTTTGACTGCACCTTCAGCAGAGGTGGAACAAGTATTAAGATCCTTTACTTAAAGTGGCCGTAATAGCTATTTTTATAATTTCATGACAATGTGAAAACAATGTGAAAGGTGTCGCTCGTAGTGATGAACTTACAGAGAATTATCACCTGAATCTGCAGCTCCGCCCGGCTATACGGAGAGTTTCAGCTCGTTGTTTAGCTGTCCAGCCCACAAGTTTGTTGTTTTGATTCACTATCATCTCTTTTATAATGTTGTTTTCTACCTGCTCAGCACAAACAGCAGACAGACAAAGTTAGCGATGAGCAACGAGGAGCATTTAGCAGCTAAAGAGCCAGATATTTCCCTCAGGAGTTGGTGGAGACCAAAAACAGAGCTAAAAGAGAGTTAATATTGGACTAACATTTATGAGGTGGCCAGAAACACGACTGCAAATGAATGATAATGTTGCTCCGTATCTGCTGGATGTGTAAACAGGCAGCTGTCTGCTGGTGATTGCAGGTTTAAGTCAAAGTAGCAACTTTACAGTATAAAAATACTCCATTGCAAGTAAAAGTTACTTAAGTATAAGAGAAGTATCAGTATTGTACTTAAAGGATCAAAAGTAAAAGCACTATTTATGCTGCAGAATGAACCCTTTCAGTGTTATAATATTATACATTATCTTATTGGATTATTTCTAACGGTGCATTAATGACCAAGCAGCTCTTTAATGTAGATGTAGGTTAAGATGAAGCTACTTTTAATAGTAACTTTATATAGGCGAGTGTTGGGTAGTTTAATCCATTAAACAATTCATCAGTTTTAATTAACTAATCATGTGTTTTTTGTATGTAAAATTTTAATTTGCAAAGTAACAAGTAACTACAGCTGTCAGATAAATGGAGTGGAGCAGAAGTAAAAAGTAGCATGAAATAAAAACAACAAGTACTTCAAAATTGTACTTAAGTACAGTACTTGAGTAAATGTACTATGTGTAATGTGATCTGTTGGTTTGTAATTTGTGAGAAGTCTCTTTATGGAGTCACAAAACCAATAGGTACCATAAATAACTTCATACATTACATGTATCGTTCTTGCCTTGGCTTGATTGTCCAGCGCATACAGGCGTCAGTGTCTCCGCCTGCCTCTGTCTTTGCAGCCAAGCAAGACTTAAGAGTTATCCACTCTTCAAAGCTCCCTGTCCATATTTTAAAGCAGTAAAACAAACTCCCAAAACACGTACAAATAAATAGTTTGCTCACACATTTCCTGTCCTCTGTTCTCTGCATTTAGTTTGACAAAGTGGACTTTCTCTTCCCTTCTCGCTCTTTCTCTCCACTGTTTACGTTTCCCTCTATTTCGGATATTTCTTTTTCAGTTTGAGCAACGTGTTGTTAATCTCTCTCCGTCGCCGTGTGGTGTGTAATTTATAGTGTTTCCTCTTAACACCGTGAGCTGACCCCAGTCATCCCAGTCAATAAAGAGGCAGGAGAGGTTCCCCTGTCGTTTTACAGCCAGTTAAACTACACTTTGATGTTGCCCCCTTGTTTTCAACTGTGAATTAATAGCTGTCCGCGCTGAATGTCTGACCCACAAGAACGTCATTTTGGCACTGACATCCACACGGGAAGTGCCTCACAATATTAAAAATGAGGTGCCACGGAAGCTCTTAAATCAATCCGTATGTTGATTTTGATATCATTGCCAACAGTGACATACTATGTATGTAAAAATAAATACTAAACTGTTGCGTATGTTGCATGAACATTTAGACTTGTAGACAAACTCCTGTGTGTCTATAGTCAGGTGGAAATATTCACATAAGTAAAACTGCAAATGACTTGTGCTCAGCTTGTTCTGAAGCATTTTCTGTGTATTTCATTTCTGCAGAGCTTTCTCTGTGCCCACCACACAGAGCTGCAGACTCTCCTTTCTTTTCTGTGCACAGTAATTGGAACAGATGCGACTTTTGGATTCACTGCAGTGAAAATAGAACATTCTGTGGTTGCAACTCAAAACATTTTGCATGGCATATTCATCTGAAAAAAAAAAGTTTGCTGGATTATTGTAGGGACTTACTTGCGTTAAAAGCAGTACACGCAGAAGTGTAGGTGTAAGCTGAAATTATCTTTTGTGCAACGGAAGAAAAAGCCATTTATACTCATGAACACTGAGATAGAGGTTTTGCTGCAGCGTATTTTTCACGGTCACTCCTTCATGCCTCTTTCCACAGAGATTATATCCTGACAGGCATTGTTTGCAATAAGACTTTCTTATGCTCTTCATACATATGGCGTTCCCTACAGGGGGGCCCACTGCTGTTCACCTTGGGCAGTGCTGGAGAGCCTACAGCAGATCGTATGGATAACAAGCAGGAGATTGTCACAATAGCCCCCTCCTGCCAAAAAAACATCAGTGACATGCGATATAAACAATGGCCTTTGATCAGCGAGAGGCCTCATGATTTCAAACAGCCTGACAGCTCTTGCCTTGTGGGGACTGCGGGTGCAGCAGGCCAGGGAAATATGATGAAATAACTAGAGAGTATTTATGGGCAGGATAGAACACATTTTGCTCCCTTCAAACCTAACAGGATGTGTTAGTCATAGACAGCGAGGCAATGTTGAGGGCGTTAGACCCCCGGTGAGTAGTCTGCCACCAGAACATGGCCCCTCAGAAATGCATCTGGTCTGATACACGGTTCTTAAATCCCAAACTGCTGAATGACGACTGTACAGCAAAACAGGTTTTACTCTCTTCTTCCAAGGCTGAATCAAATCAAATCAAATCAAATCAAATCAGTACAGCAACTTTATTTGACAATAGGTTTCTGCATGCACAACTCTCCTCAACAAGGATTTAATTGGAGTGAAAAAAAAACAAAAGCTGTGGGCCATTACTGGACCTGGGCATCGAACCTCAATGCTATTTTGGTACTGACAAAATGTGTTTGTAGCACTGAGTATTGAAAACTGTCAAGTACTGAAAGCTGGCATTGATTACTGTCTAAAATGTGTACTCTGCTTCTGCCTTGCCTTCTTTTGTTCAATAATAAAAAAAGTTTGTTTAAAAAAAGTTTATACTCCTCAAGATAAGGTATTCTAAAGTATTATTTTGGTATCAGCACTAAAAGTCTGGTATCAAATTGTCATTGGTATCAAAAATATTCAAACCTTAGCCATTAGATTTTACAATACTCAGTCCTCAATAAATCCATAAAATAAATACAGTTACAATTAAATATGAACTGGTCTGACATCAGTATGTCTGAAAATGCATCCACCACAGGCAATTTTTGTATTTTATGGTCAAGAAAATTAAATTTGAATGTAAAACATTCACAGGAAGGCAGAAAATATTACACTGTTAGCACAAAACAAATTTTGAAAAACAAAAGTTGGAGCTTAGATACCTGAATAGAATAAAATAACATCAGTACAGCAACTTCATATGACACTGGGTCTCTGCATACACACCTTTAAAGGAAAGAGGGTCAAAGGTCACATAGCAAAATATGTACATAAATAATAGAGGGATGTTTGGAAAAATATATCACTTAATATATCGTCTGTTACAAGCGCACTGCGGATCAGCCCATCCACAGATAAAACAATGTATTTGTAGTTTTAATCCTTTAATTTAATGGAGACTTTTTAAACCTTTTTAAACATCCTCGTGCCTACAGTACATCTTGGTACTATAATTCATCACTTGTCCTGCTAAAACTTGTGCTGTTGACAAAAGAAGATGCAGTTGAAATATACACTTCTGTGCACGAGTCTGTGAGAGAGAGAGTCAGCCTATGACAAGCTATCCATTCACCTCACCTTACGGCACATTACCCAAAATGGCTGTGAGTTGAGGGTCGCTGGGTGTGTGTGCTTGTGTGAGATCTTCTGTGCTGACTGAGTACTGAGAATTGCACACGGAGCTCACATGAACGCACACGCCTCCTGGTTCTAACCTGACAAATCGTTGGATGGGCAGATGAGCAGAGACGTCCTGGATCCTGAAAATAACTTCACCTCAGATGGTATCGAGGAGCAGGGAAGGTGCAGCGCTGTGAGTCGCCACTAGACTGAGCCAGTGGGGGGAAAGGCTCGCGGGCCTCACTGAGCAGCCTGAAACTAAACACTTTCAGCTATTACATCCTCCACGATGTGGATGCGCATGAATCCAAAGATGTGTGTATAAACTGGATAGTTCAGTGAAGGGCAGCAGCACGGCGGAAAGAGCTGCCAGCTTAGACAAGAACACTGGCAGAGACATGGCAGTGGAAATTTATGATCAGAGAGCTGCCTGAGGTTTTACAGTTAAGCTGCAGCCATGAAGTGTGTGTGTGTGTGTGTGTGTGTGTGTGTGTGACAGAGAGAGAAAGATAGAGTACAAAGATGCGTCTTTCTCTTCTTTGCGTGGCTGGACATTACTCCCCAGCAAATTACCTGCGACAGTCTTGCTGCCAGGTGACTTTGCAGCCACATGATAGACCTCAACCACATGCAGGACTGATCAGCAGAGTGCTCTGTGTGTGTGTGCGTGTGTGTGTGTGTCCTGGAGCAGAGGGTGTGGGTGGTTGGGGAGGGTATGCAGTAAAAAAGCTGACATTTTCTGACTGCTCCCCAGCACATCACAGAATGATCTACGAACTACAACTGGATCCCGTACGCAGCCAGTGATCAAGGCCATCCATTACACACGCAGATAGACAAACAAATCGACACATAGCTACTCGAGCACTGCGCGCCAACAGATTTCATTGTTACAGAATTTCCTCACAAAGAGCGAGAAATTCCTTTGTTCCACCCTATCAAACCCCATGAATTATTATACTGATCCTACAAATAAATCACCAGTTATGAATATACTGCCAGAGGAAAGTGACTGAATATTAGAGTTGAGTTTTATGGGGAGTTTTGTGTGCATATTGTGTAGTGTTGTATTTATCCTCACTTTTTATAAATTTTAAATATTTCAAATATTTTGTTTACAATGTTTTATACGTAGTTTATCTCACTTAATGTTGCTCATTATTAGTTTTATTTTGTGTACAGCCCTTTGAGACATACTTGAATTGACTACTAACAAAAAATTAACATTGCTTGTCTCAGGTGGCGATAACGAAAATATATCTAGTTTATGACAAAAATCATTCTAGAAAGGTGAAAAAGACGACAATGTAAATCCTCTTTCAGCATTTATATTCCAGTAGCAGTCACTTATGCATTCACATTTTATGAATTAAAAGCAGTTATTTCTGTGTGGACATGTGAGATGTGTTAAAACTCCATTTCCTAGAAGCTTTTAAGTGACAAATTGGTTTCAATATTTTAAATGAGGCACGAAAAAGAGCAAGTTGAGGATCTTTGAAGTCTTTCCCCGAGTACTTTATTATCTTCGCACACGATTTAAATCAGTTAACTCTGCATTGCAGCCTAAAAAATAGCAGTAGAACGTAATGCATTACATGTACATCTATCTTAGTATACTTTTATATGCTGTACACTGAAAGTGATATAATAGCCAAGTTAGAACACTCCTTTTTGCTAGACATCATGTAATGATCTTCATACTTTCCTTTATTTTCACGTTCATCTTCAGTTAAGAGGTAACACATTCATAAACATCTGTTTTGATTCCATTTCAATCCTGATAAAATTAGAAAAACATTTATAACAGTTTTCATCTCCTTCCTGTGTCTGCAGGTAAAGACAGTTCAGGTCTGACAGACTCTGACCTGGCCCCGGACTCCGACCCACCTGGAATGGACACCAGCTACCTGGCAGTGAAGGATCAGGGTGCGAAGGCGGCCTCTGATAGGCCACCAGGCACAGACTTGTCAAGCCCTCTGGACAAGGGCGATGGAGGCGAAAGCAACAAGGGCAAGAAGAGGCGCAACCGCACAACCTTTACAAGCTACCAGCTGGAAGAGCTGGAGAAGGTTTTCCAGAAGACGCACTATCCTGATGTTTACGCCCGGGAGCAGCTGGCACTGAGGACTGACCTGACTGAAGCCCGTGTGCAGGTAATGCAGGACACTCAACAGCAGTGTTTTGGGGAATCTCATATGCAGCTTAATAGGTAAAAAGCAGCAGATACATCTATAAAGGGAAACACTAACCAACAAACATATTCGATTTCTAATAACAGACTGAGGTTAATTAAAAAGTTACAATTCACTGTTCTATCAATAAGTAAAAAAAGAGCTCTTTGTCGCAGCAGAACTGACGATGTTTAAACAACACAACCTCATGGATCCTTCAACATCTGCAGCTCTGCAGAGATAACGTCACTCACAGAACACCATGAGAGATTTATCTGGTAATGTGGGAGTCGAGGGGAGAGAGTGGGGGAGTGGGAGCTAACAGAGGCCAGGGGGCCCATGGGGCCCATGGGGCTGAGGTTTGAGCTGCCTGGGCCTCATATGTGCAGTTTTAGGAGAGCAGACTTTCATCAACATATGAGGAGACTTGTTAGACTCTGCTGTGTGTCGATGGGATCGTCCAAGTGGCCTTTTTCCTTTGTACCTGAGCTGCTTGGTTTCCTGAATTTGTGAGTTCAGTTCTTCTGGCATTAGTCGAGCCTGAGGCGTACAGCACCTCTCTGACTGAAACCCTTCTAGTGACCTTCTGGCCTGATTTACATACAATCTGGTCATGCTGTAATGCATTCCAAACACTGGTGAGCAGAGAAAGAGAACTCCACCATTTCTGTACACATGTGTGGTGTATGTGTATGTCTGTGCATGTACATGTGCACCGTGGACTACCAAAGCCCCTGGATTTTCTGTGTTTTTCTTTCATTAACATCCTGTTCAGACAAGAATGTGTCCCTGCTGTGGAGTCCAGGGTAGGTGTGAAACCCTTCCCATGAGCATCGAGCAATTTAGCGATTGATATTTCAAGTCATATCTGAATTTTGAGCAGTTTCATAGCATATGATGCATTCAAGTTTTTACTAAAAACTAATGCAATGATACAATATTTTGGCTTCCTTTTTGTTGTGTGCCAGTGGCGTACATGGGATGAGATAAGAGCTCGATTAAAACCAAACTTTTACATGATGAGCTGGAACAGTGACCAAAAAGCTTCGCAGTGAAACACAGGAAGTCTGTGCAGCCGCAGGGTTATAACTCAACCCTGAGGCTCTGAGGGTATGCCGCTCTGCTCTGCTCTGCTGCTCATACCATATCACAGACCTGCCTGCTTCAGATGGATGCAGCTTTACAGCCCTCGACTCTCCCAGCGGCCCTCTTAAACACTCAAGTTAAAAAGATAAAAGACACGAGATGCCAAGTCAGTCAGAGAACAGGGCTCTGTACTCTATTCAGGTCATTCACACGCGAAAGAACTCACAGCTCATGAATTCTGCGTCTGGAGTAAAAAAAAGAAAAAAGAAAAAACCTTTGTTTAAATACAAAAACAAAAAAATGCCTTAAGTATGCGAGTATAATTCTGAGGATGGCGATATTAGGCCTCATTGTCTGACGCTTCTCACACAAATAAAACAAGGGACTTTCAGTTAAAAAACATTAGAGTCTGGAGTTGTTTGCTTTTTCAGTCTCAGTCTTTCAAAGGGAGAAAGTAAGTTCAGATCTGAGTCATATAGATACACGGGAAGGTCAGGGGTCAAGGGTCAGGGTTTCAACAACATCACATTTCTCAGATTTGCCATTCTGTTAGCCCAGAGCGCTCAGAGAGCCGAGATGGCATCTGACATGTGGAGTTCACCGGGCAAACACAGGTGTCCATATGAGTTTATGGATCCAAGCAGTTAACGGAAGAAATCAGGAAATCCTGATTCGAGCAATTAGGAACGGAGACGGTTGGTTCAGACTCAGTGCAACAATATGCTAAAAGGGTCAATCATTTTTTGTCATTTTAGGAAAACAAAAAACACTTGTTAAACCAAGAAGAGTGAGGAATCATGACAAAGACCATTTTAAAAAAAACAACTACAAAATATGATTTCAATACTATTATTCTGAGTCAGGCTCCCAAAACGTTTTTGTGTTTAAGATTTAGGGATTTAATTAGTCGATTAAGCGATCAGTCGATGAACAGAATGAAAATCGTTTTTTATTTTTATAATCATATAATCATTTATGTAATTTTACAAGCAAAAATGCTAAATAGTTCCTGGTTTGAGCTTCTTAATTGTGAGGATTTGCTGCTTTCTTTTGTGATACTAAACAGAACATTTTTCAGTTTTGACATGAAGACATCACTTAGGTTTTCGTAAATTGTTTTGCCATTTTTGACCACATTCGGATATTTTATAGACTAAACTTAATCAATTAATCATTGCAATTACAATTGCAATTGTGCATAACATCTGAGCTGTTAACAAATCTTGAAAATGACAACTAACACGTCACATACCAACACAAAAAGATTATAGTGGTGGAGTTTTAGTACAAGAACATCGCCAATTAGCAAAGCAAAGACAATCAAATTAAAATTGCACCAAATCAATCTTTTTGTGTCACTCCACTGTTGTCCTGGAGTTACCTTTAATTGACATGGGAAATATTATGTGGGAGAGGATTTTTGGGAGGAAATAGAACAAACTTACATTTAATGAACATCAACACTGATCAGAGGTGTTTCCATGATATTAGTGCTTTGGGGGTGTTGGAAAACTGAAGCCAGGCTCCTTGGATTTCTTTTTACTCTGGTATGGAAGCTGACATGAGTGACAGCAGAGGCGGGTTATCAATCCTCTGAGCTGGTCTCTCACTTCAAAGTGTTTTCAGCCCCATACAGCTCTCCTGCTGGGGCCAGTTTGGCATTTCCCTGCTCTTTCTCTCTGGGGCTGTAACATAAATAAAGCTTCATTGAAAGTCCACCAGCTACTTAAGCTGTCAAGATCTTTACCAATTACTGTCACGACGCAGTGTGTGCAACATAAAAATGTATTCTCCCTGTGTAATAGCCAACAGACTCGGCACACAGCAGATAGTGAGCAGTTGAGAGCTGTCGGTGACACTGTATATTAGGAAGTAAGAGATACCTTACAAACGAATCATTTATAATAATCATAAAGCAAATTTATTTTAGAGAAACACAGTGATGTTGTATGGAATTGCAGATCTTGAATGAGACAGTATAGAGGAAGATGAAAACATCAAGGAAAGAAGGATTACGTCCTCTGGTCTGTGTGCTTCTTTAACTTAGGAGGAGACAGCATCTCAAAGCCAGGAGCTTCAGGCTTCAGGAAATTAAAAAGGAAAATGCAAACAAACCCCAGTTATAATCCCATCTCGCTTTCCAATTTCCCATATCGCCTCCTCCTCAGAAGTGTCAGAGCAAAGAGCAGATACTTGAAATAAGAGAAACCATATCAGAGACAAGTCAGACAGAAAAAGTTGTTGTTGCTAAATGTGTGGGATAATCAGTCCAGTCAGGGAGTAACAATCAGATAGGCAGGACTTGTATAACAAACCATTACATTTTGACATTGAGTTTTGAAGAAAAGCACGCCAGGTCTAAAGCCCGTCAGAGACAAATGTATTTGGATTACTTTCACACACTCTGATGGTAATTCAAACACAATAATGCTTTCAATAAACAACAATGTCAGATTTAGATGTCAAAGATGATTACAGCAAACATTATCAATGAGAAACAGTCCTCCTGCTCTTGTCAGATAACAAATAAGCAAAAGTCAGGTGGGGGAGATCTGTTTACATTTTGTTTTGAGGACCTGAAGTGAAATGAAGGTTGCAGGACACTGTTTACAAAGACTGTTCTCCTGTTACTCTTTCTCTATTTCCAGTTTCTTTGCTCCCTCAGCTCAGCCTACACAAACTTGCATCTACCACACATTACTTTCATTGCCTCTCAACTGTGTTTGTGCCTGTGCACTGCAGATATTGTTTTTCATATTCAACCTTTCAGTCTTCTGGCAGGACTGCATGGGAACATTTTAAAAGGTAAAAACTTAGATTTTTATCTATAGAAAAGTATTTCCTTCAGATTTGGGGGAAACTTCCTGTTAAAGGGTTTAGGTGTACACATCACTTCACTCCATTTTCCTTTTTAGGAATTTTAAACCTCACATTGACCCAAGACCCAAACTGGATACTTTTCTAGATGGAAGTAAAGATCTCTTGTTCTCTCAGAGAAAATCGCTAACAATCCTGCCAGTTTTATGACATTCAGACATTTTCTCTCTGCAGGTGTGGTTCCAGAACCGAAGGGCAAAATGGAGGAAAAGGGAGCGTTTTGGTCAAATGCAGCAGGTCCGAACGCATTTCTCAACAGCTTATGAGCTGCCTCTGCTGACGCGTCCTGAGAACTACGCACAGGTACAGAATGAGTTTTTTTTCAAATTTTTCTCAACCCAAATGTGATTTCTAGGAGACAGAGTTGACTGTTCTACTGTTTTTACATTTTTACTTCGATTCCTGCCTTCCAGGTTTCAGTAATTTCTACTTGCAGACTGGAAATCTGCTTAGGTTCATTACAAAGACGGTTAGAAAGTTATGTGATTATGGTAATGAAGTTGTCAGCAATAACAAATTGATATGATCCTTTTACAGGAATAGTTTGACATTTTGGGAAATACGATGAGAAGATTGATACCACTGTCATGTTTGTACCCTAAATATGAAGCGAGAAGCAGCAGGCAATTAGCTTAGCTTAGCATAATGACTGGATCTGCCTACGAGCACCTCTAAAGCTCAGTAATTAACACATTATATCTCGATGTCTAATCTGTACAAAAACCAAAGTGTAAAAAAGAAAAATTTGTGTTTTTTCTAAAGTTACGTGCTGGAACTATTTTTTTTGCCATGCAAAGCAACTTCCTGGACTCTCTGCTCATCAAACGCTCAGCAAGAAAGCAAGAACATGAATAAGCATTTATCCCAAACGTCAAATATTCTATAATATGGTTTTTTTATTGTTTGCATTTCGTGTTGAATTTTCTCAACAAATTTGCTAATAATGCTTTTCGGCAGCACACTGTTTTTGAATGCACCAATAAGGAAGGTATTCATTATACAGTTTCTGTGCATAACTGCATTACCATGCAAAAATAACGTAACTATGACAAAAACATAGTTACTGCTAAGTAAATGCTCACTGTCATGGATTGCCTATCTAAAGTAAGATTCTAGATTAACGAGCTCAGTATAGTGTGTCTAATTAGTGATATAATAAGACAGAAGCCAGTGGGGTAAGTGCCACAGTTGTGTTATTTTTTAACAATGTTGATTTCCCATCAATATTTCAGATTCAGAACCCTTCTTGGATTGGTGGCAGCAGCGCAGCATCTCCCGTGCCGGGCTGCGTTGTGCCCTGCGACACTGTGACTCCCTGTATGACACCTCACCCCCACTCTGCCAGCGGGATGCCTGATTTTCTAGGCGTGCCGAGTCCCGGAGGTCACATGGGACAGGCTCACATGGGCAGCCTGTTTGGAGGATCTCCTGGCATGGCCACAGGCATCAACACATACGATCTCAACATGGACCCTGACCGCAAGTCCTCCAGTATCGCCGCTTTGCGCATGAAGGCCAAAGAGCACAGTGCAGCCATATCTTGGGCCACATGATGTGCTGATACCTGCTGGATGGGGGACCTTATTGACCCCTGAGATGTCTACACAAACCCAGCATGGGGTGAGGGGCACTAAAATCTAAAACTCTAAAGGCAACAGTGACTACCTTCATAAATGTTGCAATAAAATAATTATGCAAATACACGGACGGGTGAAGATTACTCGAAGAGAAAAAAAACAAGAGATTTGGCAAGATAAGTGGCGTGGCACTGCCATGTTTCTCAACCCCTCTGGTGGGAGAAAGCAACCACAGTGGGAGATCTTTGTGGAAAGCCTGTGGAAGGTGATGCTGTACTGTATAACAGGAGTTGCAGTGTAGTACTGATGATAGGCGAAAGAAAATGTTAGATCATTTCAAACAAATCCATGCACTTATTTGCTAAAATACAGGAAATTCTGTTTGTACAGTGCTTTCAGTGTCATTGTAGTTCTCTGTTCAGGTGCTGTTATATTCCTACCTTATTATTTAAATTTTGAGTGTTATTGTTGTTTTTCCCTCCAGTCATTTTGTTACTGGCTTTGATTTGACAAATAGTTCAGCAAGCATCCTTAAAAAAACTGAAGTTCAAATGTAGTTGTTATATGCCATGTACATATTATTCTAAGGCAATCTTTATTAGCATTAGCACATGCAGAAGTGTGTAACTTAAGTCACACTGTTGCTATGATAGTGCTACAGAAACTGTTTATATCCAGCATATCTGTCACATTATGAAGCTTCTCAGATTCAATGCAAACATTTCAGATGCTAAAACAGTTAGAAGTGGTTCTACCCGCTAGCATTTGAAACAGATGAAATGTGGTTTGTTTTAGTGCGGTCAGGGTGAGAGATCCACCTGCCGCACTGACTCAGCCTGCTGATGGCCAGAGAGAGGAAGGGATGGAGGAGGAAGTGGTGTGTGGGAGTACGAGAGGGGCACAGCAGGCCTGCTGCTCTCAGGGCCGAGGGGCCTGGGAGCGCCAGCCTCCAAACAGAGCCAGCTCTGTTTTCAGGAGGACAGACTCCAAGTGGACATGACTGTGCCCCTTGCATTTCCAGTCTCAGGAGTTTCAGAGAGAGAAGTGCCTACTAGTCAGTCATTCTGCCAGAAATAACACAGAAACCAGCAGCAGCCACCTTTGAAACAGAGGAGGCCGGTGGAGATTACACAGAGTGTGTTGACACTTTTAAACACTGAAAGGATGTGTTGTGTTCAACAGCCTTTTTCTGAACTTTAACACAGCTGTGTCTGGCTGTTATAGCCTACCGGTTAATGGTTATGAAGCAACCCTGGCATAAGTGTTATTTTATTTCTTTCTCTTTTTCTCTCATTATTTCTGTCAAAACTAAACAAAGGAAGCCATCGACCGGGTTAATGCAGAGTAACCTCTATTGTCTCTATCGTAAGGTTTTGACTACATCTCAGTTGGATGTGGCACCTTGGACGACTCAGCACAGGCTTGAGAAAATATCAGCTTCAAGTCCTATTTTACAGAGAAAAACAAAACAAAACATGCTTCTGTTCATCACACATACATCTATCTCTAAATGATGTTGGATGACAATATTCAATTTTAGTTAACAACAGGAAGAGTTAAGGGGAGTGATGTTACAGCTGAGGCACTAGCAAAGCCTTTTCCAGGGCCCCAAAATCCCAGATTCACTGTGTGTCAGTTGTTTTTTTTGGTAATTTCATTATTTGCAAAAAATGTTCGTGAATTTGCACCATTAAAGTGCAATATAAACTGAGTCCTGCATTATTATTTAATGGCCTTATCTTGTAAAGGGGCCGTGTGTCAAAATCTAGTTCCAAAATGTTCCTTGTTTTAATTCATATTGTGCTCACATGGTGTATAATCCTAAATAAAGTGGTTTAATCAAATAACTGTACAACAAACTAACTGACATACAGAAAACCTGGGATCAGGTAGTATTCCAGTATAGGTGTACTTGTTGGTTTCTGGGTGAAGCTGCTCTTTAGTGAGCTGTGTGCACTGTCCTTTACGGGAACTTGGATGCAACATGCGCTCAACAGCAAATGTTAACCCCAAACAGGTTAATCCTGCCATGGTTAGACATAAAAAACAGTTAAAAAGTGTGTAGAGTAGCAGAAGACACGATGACTATGCAGGTACTGTCCCAAAGTTTCAGTATGAGGGCGTGAATCAAGTGTGAAGTTTGAGCACAGCCTCATTAGTTTTTTAGTATGATATCTGAGCAGGACCTGTTTTAATAAAACCACTAACATGTCAGGATAAAGCAGTGTGAGGAATTGTGTTCCCTGTCTCCACTCTGGTTGCAGCCTTTACTTCCTGTTTACTTCTATCTAGGCTTGGAACAATATGTCTGTGTTTGTTTGTGTCTCTCTGTGAAAAGAGAAGAGGAGGAGCAAGGTGGAGGTTAAACTGAGCTGGAACCAGCCAGAGATGAGCCGCATCTCTCTGAGCCCAAATCATATCCTTATATCCATATCCTCATATCATTCAAATATTCAAACAGTAAACCTTGTTTTTCCCCCGGTAACTGCGTCCTCCAGTGACATAAATAGCAGATTAGGTTATGCATGTTTTTCCTTTGTTTCCAAGGCCTGATTTAGGCCTTAAGCATAACAAAGGGTTTCATGGTTTTGAAAAGCAAACCTGATACGCTGTAGTACACCTTCAGGCAGTGCAACCATTGCTAATTCTCTAAACTGAACCACATTCACTGTCCTTCTGGGCAGGTAAGAGAAGCGGGGTGCAGGCAATAACCTGTCAGCAGAGCAGATCATCGCAGTGTCCTCCAAATTACATCCAGTTTTACTTTCCGGCCCAAATCCAAGGCATATGCATAATCCTGGCTATAGCGTACATATCTCAAAACTGAGAGGGTCTCCTTGCAAAAGTAGACATGGGGCCCCCTGTGCTCTAGCTGAGGGGTTGGACGGAGGGCGAGTCGTGAGGGCGTCTGCTGTGTTCCGGTGTTCTGGGAAAAGGACAGTGCACACAGCTGCGCTCAGGGGGTAAATGCAAAACAAACATGCCTCACACATGCTTCCCCCTCAGCTGTCATGGCTCTGCTTTCAAAGATTCACCCCTCCTCCTCATGACCCACCTCCATACACGCAGACAGTACTGCGCCTCTCCCTTTGCTCACTTCCACTGTGTCCACTGGCTCAAAGCTGCAGCCCCCCATCGCAGGGTCAGAGGCACAGCCGCATGGCCAAACCAGGAAGGTTTTTTAATTAACACTGAGCCATGTGGAGGCTGTGGACTGCAGTATTGTGTGTCAGGACAGACAGGGCTGTCTGTCTTCTAGATGGTTCAGTGTAGACTGTTCCTCTGCACAGTGTGCAGACATACTGCCATTCAGTAGCTCAGGTTTACACAATATATACTCAGTTTTCACTCTTCTGTGTATTTAAGCTTCATTATTCTTGGATTGAAACATCTCCCTTGATGTCTTCCTCCACTGGGAACGGTAGACCCTCGATCTACTAGTTGAATTACTTGTCCAACAATCACATATGGACTGTCAATGCAAGATTAGATTCACCTAAAAAGCCTCCTCCTCCTGTATGCTGCATAACTCCATCTCTGAGTGATGATGCCATCGTCCACTTATCTCATTTTCTAATACTACTGAAGTCAGGCAGTATAGGAGTAACTATATGATAAATATGTGTGCTGTTGTGTGCATGTACATTTTCGGGGCATGCAAAATGGATTGAAGTGTTACAAGAACCTTGGAAATGTTACTAATTAGATGTTGTGTTTTATTTTGTGAGACGATTTATTGAGTATTTGAGTTGAGATTGACTTTTTTTTCATTTGGCGTAAAATTGTATTTCCAGAATTGTGTTTGAGCATTGTTTTTTCTCTCGATATGTAATTCTTATGAGTTTCAAAAGGTCTTTTCAAGTTTTTGTGGCTTTAAGCCATCTTTTGAAATGAGTGTATGAATTTACTCATGCTTGTTACATTTTGTGTGTGATTAAAGTACAATAAGTTATTGCACTTCTACTCATAATCAGTACTTGTCATTTAATTTGTTAAGGAGTGTAGTAATGCTTGACAAGGTTAAAATAGAGACTGTATAGACTGTAAATGATAGAATTTCTTGCAGGTGGTTCCCTCCAGCTCCTAAGCAAACCAAACGTTACACAGAATTCTGAAACAACAGTTACTGCACAGTACAGAGAAAAATCAAGACAACTACTCTCCTATTAGTGTTTAGAGGCCACTCAAGTCACTCCCAGTTTCAAGAAAAGCCTTTCAAGTTATCAGCTAAACTTACTGGTTGGCCACAACTTGTGAATCCGTTGTCTGCTGTTGTTAAAAAACCAATGAATTTGAAGTGTCTTATTGCATTGCAGCACCCTGCCAAAATACTGTGTCATCCCTGTAGTCACATTCTGAAATCCCCACGCATTTCAGTCCCTTTGAAGGGACTCGAGTGCTGAAATGAGATCGCACAACCCGCAAGAGTATCACACTAATTGCAGTTGACAAAAATACGAACTGCGCCCTTTTGAACCGCTGACATTGAACAGGCTGGATTAGGCAGCGTATATTAACAACAGGTGACAGGCTGGAGGGAACAGTGGACTGTCCGTGTCACAGAGGCTCTGCTCCGGATGGTTTGAGTTTTGAGATTGGAGTAAAGACAGACATGAATCAGAAAAAAATGTCTTACTTCATCTTCTTCCCACCTCACTCGCACATAGACGGGAAAAAAGGACATTAAAACTGCGAGACATATAAGTGTGGTCTTTACTTATGTATTACAAAGTAATATATACACTTAGATTCATGAACTCAGTCAAAAAATTTAAAACAATTTCACTGACCTTATGAAAATAATAAAAAAGGCAAATAAAGACATCACAAGGCAATGTTAACATCTTAAAGACTGCACTGCTCTCAATGTTATAGCCTAAATACTGGAGCTAGGACAAGTACTGATGAAAGGGACAAAAATATAAAAAACACAACAGATATAATGGAAAAAACAAACAAATATTGCATCAACAGTTTACATCTGTTTTGAAAAGTGTGGGTTCGGGAATTGTCTCTTCACTACAGTACGTCTTTAAATGCATGGCAAACAAATAATAACGCCTATGCTTTAGTGTTCACACACATAACTCATGAAATGACTTAGTGGATGCTTGAATTAACACTGCTTTTCTTATATATAAATATAATGCAAGGCTTGCTCAGGCAGTACAAAATTACAATTCATTCATGTTCCAGTAGATCAGCATCAGTATTTTAAAATCAGCAGTTACTCACTCTAAATATTAGACTTATGGTACCAGCTTGGTCCAATCTGATTGTGTAAAACAGACCGTGTGCGAAACATTTACTGTACATCATCTGTTAACAACGATGCTGTGTGTTATCACATTCAATTAACCTTTAGATACAGCCTACATAGATATGTCATTGAATCATTTACTATATATATATCATGTAAATTAAACATTTATTACTTTTCCTTTTCAAACAGTACAGCTAAAAGAATCAGGTCCATGTCAGCTTTAGAAAAGAAAAAGAAAAAAAGAAATTCCTAGTTGGAGCATCATAAATTATGACTATTATACAGCACTGATGCAAAATACAAATATATACACTGTATATGCTGATTCCAAGTTTCCAGCTCTAAAACAGTAACAGTGACCACAAGCCTCCAATCAGTCAGCCAGACCATCAAACATCAGACTCAGGCAGACCCTGCAATTGCAGTTCATGTAACATTAGTCTTTGTGTTAGTATTGGTAAACGTTAGAAAATATATTTCACTTTAAGCCACATAAACAAATCACTCTCATCACCATCCCCAGATGTCAGTGTCCTCTGTCATTTAAGATATTAACTTTATGTCCTGTACAATTCTGCGTTTTAAATTCAATTTAAAAATCAAAGCGAAAGTAAACAGAGGTGACAGGAGCATGTACAGCTGTAGTCTGACTAATGACGTCTTGATATGAAAGACGATATTGGCGACACATCTTGAAGTGTTGAGGCTGTGACGAGATCCAGACATCTGTTACAGGCTGGTCAGAGACTGCCGATGTTGGGGAAGCTCTTGAGCTTCTCTGGGAAGTCGTCCTTATAGAGCACTGGGTCTGCACGGTGTTCCACCACCTTCAGAGGCATTGTACCGAAAACTGATGCAAACTTGTTGATGCACTCAGATCTAGGGATGAAAACACAACGTATTTACTTAAAAAGCAGGCTAAAAACATTTATTTAACAGCTTCTGATTAGTAATATTTGCAAATTATGTATTAGACGTGGAAGAGGTCTTTACCCTTTTCTTACTTATTAATTATTGTAAGGTGCCCATCTTTAACAAATATGTTTTTTCTACATGTTACATTTGTTTATATCTGTGTTTACTGGCATGTAGAGGCTATATCCAGTCATTGATCTTGTGTGTTTATTTTTGCACAGCTGACAGAACTTGCCTTTGTACAAAATATATATGACTTGAATTAAATTATCTAATCAGCTGTTCAAGAGGTAACTGGAAATACTGAAAATAAATTTACTGTATTTTGCTGCTGCAAGTTTTTAAAAAGGAGAAAATTGGTTTAAATTGAGTTTCACCCAAATTTTATGTCACTGTTGCGAAGGTTGTTGTGTTCCCTGCTGCAACAAAACACTGTTGACTGCAGTTTACTGTAAACAAGGTTCTCTTGCAATGTGCAGAAAATGCGTCTGGTAATAGAAAGTAAACAGAAAATGGGGGAAAAAATGCAAATGTGCTGCTGCTGATTTGCACGGGAGTCTCTCGGAGTAAGTAAAAGAAAAACCTTTAAATTACAGTATAGTTGTGACAGTCTATTTGAAATTCTATTTTTTCTCCGATTCTTGTTCTTTTTTTTGTAATATTCAAAACACTAACAAATTCATGGATTTTTGGAAGATAAAAACAAAAATAACTAGCTATAAAAATATTCTACGACTGAAATTCTGCACAATACCAAGCCGAAGTAATGTGGTAGGTGACGTTCCAGTTGCAGTTTGTAAACACACACACAGAAAACAAAAACAAAAAAAACATATATTCTCTGTGCTCATTTCATCCAAGTGCCATACCTCTCCACCATGTGTGTCTGATCCAGGGAGAGTCCATCAATGGCAGTACACTCAGGGCACTTGAACTTTTTCCTGGGGGTCACCTAAACAGAAGCAGAACAAAGTCAGACCAGTAATGTCAGCGCACTTTAACTGTTTATTAAACCTCAGCAGCCCAGACAGAAGCTAATAAACTGTCCAGTCTGATGAAATAAGTCTGTGACATCCTACAAGAACTTTTGTCAAGCACAGCGTGTGGAAAAATGTTTGAATTCTCATCAGTGGAGTTGGAGAGGGATGATGTACGACTTTCCTCTGTCTAACCTCCATCACATCTACTCCCCCGACACATGCCTGCACCCAACGCTCTGAACCTGTGAATATATGTGTGTGTAGAAGAAAGTGAGCGACACAGAGAGAACAAGACAGACGTGGTTGGTTGGAGAGTGTTTTCTGAGGGAACATGTTGGAGATATGGTGGGAGGTAGGAGCCCCGGTACAGGCGGAGGGGAAGTGCGCAGCTTGTGATTTGATGGCATGGTGTGCGTGAGACCCGATGAGCTTAGGAAAACATACTCAGAGGGGGAGTGCCAGTGAGTGACACCCAGATAAGGGAGGTTAAGGCCGGGCTTTAGCCCGAGACCCTGCACCTGGGCACAGTCAGTGTGATGGGGAGGGGGAGAGGCAGTGAAGCCGAAGGGTGAAAGCTGATCAAACCCAGAGATCAGGCTGTCAGGTTTCAGCCTCCCCCTGCAAGCTTAAAGCACCCAGACCAGTCAGAGCTATGAATGTACCTTTATGGGGGCTTTGCCTGTGATGTTAGCCACCAGGAAGTTCATGGCAATATCTTCACAGTTCATGTGGGCATCCACCCAGTTCTTGATGTCTCCTGGCATCTTATATGTGTACAAATAGTTGAAGTACTGGAAAGGAAATAGATTCACAACAACAAATGATTACTAGGTGTCATATAGATATACTATAGGCTCTTTATGTACAATAATGCAGACACTGTTTGAAATAGTAATCCAAGAGTATGTAGGGGGAACCACCGCACTAGAATTTGCTTTGAAATTAAGTGAGTGTGTGAGCGTTTAAGTAGAAGTGAGATAGCCTCGCTCTACCTATGACACTCAGCTCGTCTATCAATGTAATCTTCCTGCCTGAAATCCTACACATACCCAAAATAGAGGTCTACTGGAAATTCTCTAATCTAACATCCAATGAGAAACTTATGTGAAAGAGGCAGAGCTCAAGCGGCCAAAACTACTTAATTTCAGCCCGGCTTTCCAAGGTCACCTTGTGGTAGAAGGCTGCTCCTGTTAGAACCATGGAGACCTCGTTGGTCCACTCCGACTCGTACTTCCACTTCCCCATTTCATGGTCCCAGAGGTGCAGCCGGCCCGGGTAGCCCACCAGCCTGTCTGGGAACTCCCTCCATACCTGGAGCAGGGCAGAAGACAGACTGTCAGACATTTTCAGGTGAAATGAACTAAAGTGAGAACTGTTGGGTTACACTAAAAGACGAAAGATTAAGGGGGTGTTCAAAATGGTCAATGGACTTCACTTATATAGCGCCTTTCAACCTTAACAGTTCCCAAAGCGCTTTTACAGATTGGTCTCATTTACCCATTCACACACCGATGGAGACAAAGCTGCCATGCAAGGTGCTGGCCTCCATCGGGAGCACTTCGACATGTGGACAGGAGGAGTGGGGATCGAACCGCCAACTCAAGGACCGATGGACAACCCGCTCTACCTCCTGATTAATTAATTCAAAAGAGAATTTAAGAATAAAAAATGTAGTCTTAGATAGAAGTAGCTTTATGATTAGCTGAATATCTCAGGCTTGACACCAGCAGCCAGTCTGATCCTTCTACTGCAAGCAAGAAGCACTGTCATCTAGTCAGACAGACAGCTCCTCTATCCCGCCTGCAATTCCATGTAATTATCCTTAAACTGCGCACAATTTTATTAAATGGCTTCTAAATGGATTCAGGTGAGTGTGCCGGGCTAAGTGGGCCAGGCAGGTATGTGGGTATGGAAAGCATCAGCTCTAGACCTGTCATCATTCTTCACACATCAAACACATTCAGCAGGCAGTCAAATCCCCAACTGTTGGAGACTGAGGATGTAATCTCCCTGAATGACTTTAAACTCTGGGATCAACTTGAAATGGTCCGCTGCGATACATGCCATCAGAGGAGCGATGGGAAAGTATGTCGAGGTTAAAGGGTGTTTTTTTTGACTGGGGGTCTTTTTCTCACCTCGTAGCCAAACTGCAGTTCATCAGATGTCAGCATGATGATGTCATCATCGATTGCTAGCACAGCTTCTGTTTCGATCTCGTCATATGGGAAGAAGCGGTTACTCAGCTTGTTCTCTTTGGTTCGCACCACTTTGAGAGGAACGCCGATCTTTGGCCAAAGAGACTCTGCCGGGAGGGAAACAATACAATAATAGCAACCACGTTTCTAGTTTTATATACATTAAGAGCTGAAACAATTCAGTTGATCAATCGGTTGACAAAAAATTAACTGGCAACAATTCTGATAAACGATTAAACCATTTCTCAAGGAAAAATGTTAGATGGAAGTAAGTTGACTATCTTTGGATTTTGGACTGTTTGTCGGACAAAATAAGCCAATTGAAGGTGTCACCTTGGCCATTTTTCACACATTTAAACAAACAATTAATCAATTAATTGAGAAAATAATCTGCAAATTAATTGTTATTTGAAAATAATTGTTAGTTGCAGTTGCATATACATACGGTATATACAGTATGTGATACTATAATACACTTTTTTCATACATTTTTAAAGGTTGAACATAATTATACTATCAGTGTCTAAAGATGGGTGAAGAATTATGATGTCATTTACCACTGACAGAGATATTTGAAGTCTGTCCTGGCAGTGGAAAACAGTGCTCTTTAACTTCACTCACTGACTCGTATCGCTACGCTAACCTCAAGCACGTGCAAATCTAACCACACTACGATTCTTCATGAGGCAGATCAACAAAGTGTTTTTTTCAGGGGAGAGTTTCAAAGATCTTGGGCGGTGTCCATGGCACGGACTGTGGCACAGACAGATCACACACAATGTGTCCCCTCATTAATGGGGTAACTGGGGCCTGGCAGCCTATAAGAAGAGCTCCAGGTCCTCCTAACCACGTCTGAGGTCTCCTGTCAAAAGCTATTGTCAGGAAAAGTGCTATGTTAAACGCCCAGAGTTTCTTCTTTCACTCTGTCCATGTTGCCGTCATCCCTTCTTTTATTTCCAAGGTTGGAAAGAGACAGTAGGAGTGAGGAAATCATAAGCTATTATCTGAATTTTAAAACTTTAGCCCCACCTTAGTCAAAATGGAGCTACTGTTAATTCTTCTGCGACTTCTTAAACTGTATTCATGACAAAATCCCATGATCTGAAGAATAAGCTATGGCTTTTATGCATGCCTTCTGCATTGATTGTAGCTGCACGGCAGTTCATCTCAGCTGCTGTATAGCTACAAGAGATAATTTATACGAAAATACGATTCAAAATACGATCTTCAGACTGACCAACAGAAAAGGCAATAATGCTAGATTGTGTAAAAAAAAACATTATGGTCAGTAAATTCAAAAGCGAAATTCAAAAAGAAAACACAGGACGAAGCAAAAACAGAAGCCTGTAAACACATCAGATCAAGACTTGGTGTGAAAGGGGAAGAAATCTGCCTTCATATTGGACTGAGCCCTGTGAGTCTGACCCGTCAATGGCCCCTTGTTAATTCTAATGGGTCACAAAGCTCCAGCCAGGCGCCGCTGATGCCTCTAATGAAAAGGCAACTCACAGCCATGAGGGAGCACTTCAAAGTCCTCTCATTACTTCATTACATTAGCCAACTCTTACAGCAGCAGGACTCAGTCTGAGTCTGAGTCAAGCCGTCAGTGGGCTACGGCATGATTAACTATTGTGTACTTAATTGCCATATTAAGTTATTATAGTGCAAGGTGCAATAAATAACTAATAAGCGCTTACAATGACACATCTCTGATGGACTACAACTGATGAACAGTAATGAAAGACAGAAAAAACAGGGGGACAGACGGGTAAAAATAAAAAAGTTAAACAGAGTACTGCTCGTCAGTCACAACTGAGACCTACTGATGGCTTCTTTAGATTTTACTGGTACAAAAACATTAAGTGTATGTGCGCCTATGCTTTGGGGTGCTGAGTACTGAGCAAAGTATGAACATCTCAATTGTCCTGCTATCACTTATTAGTATTTTCTGTTTGAGGGCAACATGTTACCAGGCTGCTCTACATTTATTCACCCTGTGTGAAACAGAAAGCCAGAGAGAGTTGTGGCTCTAGCGTTCAGCATGTCATGACAGCATTTATTCTGGAGAGATGAGGCTTGGCTGCTCTTGCCATCATCACTCATCTTTTGATCAGAGGATTCACTTTGGGTCACCACGACAACCACCATGGCATGGACAAAGAACCACTTACTCAACACGTAACGTTACATTACAGTAGAACTGAAGTTACAGTTCGTTGGGGTTAAACCGGTCAGTTGGGGAAAAGGAAGTGTTAGTGGTGACTCTGCTTATCAATAAGGGTAGACTCAATATTAGAAACAAATTTCAGTATAACGCAAAACAATTCAACAGCACCACAAACAACAAGTTCACACATCACACACCTTCACCAAGGTAGGATTTATTGCAGGACTGTTGCATTGGACTGCATTGGTTTTAGCTAGTTAGCTACCTAATAAACTGGCATACTAATAAACTATATATACATATAAATTTCTTATTTGTGATGAGAATACTTACCCTCAGGAGGACTCTTGTTCTGGTTATTCCACACCACCAGCAGCTTAGCCAAGCTGGGCACCTTGGAGATTTCTGTGATGACCCGGAAAAGACTCTCAACGCGATCGTATGTCAGCACCACTGCTGTGAACCCAGGTGCCCTTGGTGGGATAAGTGGCAAGAACAGAGGACTGTTCACACTGGACCACTTCTACATGAGACAGGAAACAAAGAAAAACACACGCTGTTTAGGCCGCAAACATATTTTTTCATCCTTTTTCATTTCCATGGAAAGCTACTGTAGAGCTAACCTCATGTCTTCTGTGTCAACCCCTTCTATCATGTTTTCCATGATTTAATACACTGTAATAGTGCTTCACTGGACAGTGAGGTCACCTGCAGTAATTTCCAGATGATGATTTTTATTATGGAGCAAGAACCATCCAATAACGTCTCTCAGGGGCTAACAGAGGCAGAGCGCAGAGTGCCAAAAACTTCCAGTCTGAATGCCAGGTGAACCCTACAGAAGCAGTCATACAGACGGACAAGAAAGACCTGGAAAGACTTTGCAAACAAGACAGGTTGGCTACCCTCTTGTATCTACTGCTCTTGTGATGTTATTATTACGGGTCTTCTGGGATGTAGGAGAAACAGGGTGGGACAGAGAGGACGAAGGGGTAAAATGGGGAACAGTCAAAGGGTGGAGTTGACAGGTAGCGAATAGTGGCTATCGTCAGTGTGGAACTTGGCATTTCTGTCATTGCTCCCCTTTAAAACGGCTTGTAAACCCTGGGAGCCGCACTGACTCCAGCTTAGATCAAGTGACACTGTTAAATGCAGGAAGCCACAGTTCTCTGATGGTACATGTGTACTAAATACTAAACTTTAAAAGTTACAAAAAACCCTGTAACACCAAAACAGGAGACACCTAGTGTTAGTCTGTATGTAAATAATAACTTACGATTGTTTTCTCAAGTGAAATAAAAAGACAACCCATATCTTTCATTTACAAGCATGTACTACTCTAACACTAACAAATATACAGTAGGAGCATCACGGTTCACTCCTGATAAACTTCATCAAAGGCTCCGAAAATGTTCCACCCTGGTTACAGTGACAATCAGCCTGAGAGGAGCAAAGAGAGCATATCTAACACAGTAAATCTGTGGGCTTCTTGAAGTACATATAAACCCTGTTTCTCCCCTGGCCACACAATGAGTATAAGGCTCATTCCACAGCACCAACACAAGCCTGTCAACAGAGGCACAGCCATTGCCTTTTACACAACACCAGTCACTCTTCCACCAATAAAAATCCACTTTATTGGCAAGTGGAAACTTCCTTGTGGTCATTCTCACATTGTCAAACAAGCAGATGGGGAAATAATTAAACTAACACATACACGCAACACAGGCGCATTAAAAACAGAATAAAAGAGGCAGGGACCACTTAAGTCATTTGTCAAACTGAATAAATTAGATGAAAAGAAAGCCACAGTTCAATATGTCACCAACAGATCTGAAGGAGTTAATGTGTTTTATATAACAGCACATACAGTATACATGTATTATTAATGTACACAGATGCAGAGGCACAGTAGTGGTACACATAAAATCAAATCTTTCTATTTATTGCTGAACGATGCAAACAAACAATGAAGTTGCAACTCAAGATACAGTACAATGCATTTATATTAGGACGCTATGTGTTTTACTATTTTGGCTCTACTTTGACCAACTGGATTTCAAAAGAAAATTACTCTGAGGCTTAAGTGGGTATGGGTATTTAATGTATTCACATCCATAGTGGGTGAACAGTGTAGTACTCGTAGCCCTTTTTACCCTTGGGAGAATTATGTCTAATAAATTCTATAGTACAAGGTTAATCAGATGTGAACGTAAAAACCATCAAAATAAAGCTGAAAGTCAGAACATAAACCTCATAGCAGTTTGTTCATTTCAATCTCTCTACAGGAGAACAGAGCCAAAACAAAAATGTCTAAATACTTACAGACTGTACTGTAACTTTTAAACAAGATAGTGATGAAATAAGACTTTCAAATGCACAGGTGCCAATCACCACAAACATGTTTTGAACTCAAATTTGAAAGTCTGAGATTCCTCAATTCTTGTAATGTATAAACCTTACAAGTATGCCCCCTACCTACAACTCCCAAACAAAAAGCAGCTTGTCCCCTTATTCTGCTACCCCCCCTTCCTCACAGCACCAGCAATCCTGGGAAATGTGCTTTCAATTACCAGCATAAAGACTACAGGAGGAGAGGGGGGAAAAATGTCTGCTGATTTATTTAGTGCTCTGTGCAAGTTCTTCTCACCATCTGTTCACTGAATCCATCGAGAAAACACTTCATGTCCCATCTCAGGCAGGAATGGCCAAAGATCTGTACCCTGACACAATTAACTTCCTCTGGGTCTGGAAAAACCTCGAGACCTGAGTGATACTGATAGATTGGACTGGGGGTTGGACGCTCTGGCAAAACATTGTGACATAAGTGGGCAACGTCAAGTATAACTGCTGATTAACAAGCTACCTGCTAAGAGGAAAACAGGCAACCATGGTCAAGACTGAGCAGCTGCTTGACAGTAAACCTATTAACAGAACTGAAAGGACAAAACATCAGAAAACACCACTCAGAGCGCTGCTTGTTTACACCAACGCAACCTGATTGTGACTGCCACCTCTCTAATTTTAGGATTCCAGTGGATCTTCTTATAGTGGGATTCTTGTAGACATTTGACCGATGCAAAGACACTATTATGCATCCACACACACATGCTCACATGCACACGCATGAGGATGGAGGAGACACTAGATCAGACTGGGCTGATTAACAACTCCTGAGAGATGGTTGCCCAGCCAAGCTGTCTACAGCCACAAACTCCCACAACCACAGGGATGCTAAACACACACACCATTCTTCACATCCAGCGTACTCACTACAAACACAATGACTCAGACAGGCAGGAACTTGTTTTTCACCACAGCGGAGGCATCCTCCTAGTGCAGAACTGCTGACACAAACTGGCTGCCTCGGAGCTAGCTGGGTGTATACCAAACTGTGAGGCGCTGCATGTGTGGCGCTTCAGAAAGAGTGAAGGCATCTACTGTCACTCTGCCACAGAGGCTTCAATTTACAAGACACAGGAGAGTGGGGAAGCTTATGTGACACTGTGAGCGGTGAAAACAGTCAAAGCTCCATTCTGGATGGCCGTCTGCAATAAAAAGACTTCTAGAAAAAACAACTGGCAGACTCGGCACAGTAGAGCACACAGACTATATAGATTATGTAGCTGTAAGTTGGAAGAGAACAGGCCTCAGGGTATAGACAGAGCTAAACATCAGATACTTCTGAAAGACAACAATGGAAGGTTAGCATACAGTAATAATACAATAATCTTGCTCAATGGATAAAAGTTACAAATATTTTCAAAATGCACGTTAACATCAAGTCTGAACAGTTACATACCACCACAGGTGGATTGTTCCACTGCTCGTAAGTGCGTGCAGCATATGGGTAGATGCGGTCGTTGATGATCTGGAGCGTTGTCAAGCCAATAGCCTTCATGGAGCTGAAGTAGGCCTCCCAGAACCAGCGTGCCTATGGACAAATGGAACAGATTTCTTAAAATGTGCCCATAAAAACAAAAATGGGCAAAAAAGCGCAAACACAATACATGCTTAGAGGATCAACATAGCACTGCATATTTAACAAAATGCATATTAACCAAAGACGCTTATCTATTCAACTTTCAGAGATATTCACTTTACAGATGTAAACAATGCAGAGGTGCAGAAATGGATATTTATATTATCAATACATGCTGCATACAGTTGAAAGAAAACACTGTTATTGTTTCCAGAATTAGTCACCATAATGGAAATGTCAATGAAAAAGTGACACAGATTAATACATAATTGTATTATTTTGTATACATAATTGCAATTTTTGTCTGTACTGAAGACAATGACTATGTTTACATAGACTACAATAATTGACATTACTTGAATAAGATAGCATGGCCATTACATATACATATATATACACACATATATACATACATATATATACACACATATATACATACATATATATACACACATATATACATACATATATATACACACATATATACA
>LKNJ01001632.1:64601-84865 GCA_002120245.1 Maccullochella peelii
ACACACACACACATACATATACACACACACACACACATACATATACACACACACACACACATACATATACACACACACACACACACACACACACCCACCCCAGTTTGAAGTCATAACTGTAAAGTCCAGATTTTCCCCCCTGGTCCAAGACTTTAAAGACCATCTTGCAGCCCTCTCCAGCCTCTTGACCTTCAACAGCTCTTCTCCTGAAGCTCTCTAAAATCTCTTTTGACTGTGCCTGTTTTACTTCAACAGATCTCTGATGTGAGAAGCAGACTTTAATGATAACTGAACTCTTAACCCATAACTTAAGCCATATTATCACATTGGCTGCTGGAATACCCAACTCAAACTGCCCTCATTCACGGTTCACGTCACATTGTTTTTTCAGCCAGGACTTCAAAAATGAAAATGAATACCTGTACACTGAATTTGTTTATTCTGATAGTTTGTTTAAGCTCTGACTGTGTTATGGTTGAGATGCAGAGAAGAAGAAATTTGAAGAAAATCAATGCAACAAACCTGAAAATTCTATGAGGTTCATGAACTCTTTTTCCACTTTTTATACCATGAAACATGAAAGTTACAGTGAACTGATCAATCTAGAGTAGTGCTACTGACCATGACATATTGTATGTGTATAGCCTCCTTACCTCTGCAGGCCCCTATTCTATTAACCAACTTCAAGGAACAGGTCAGAGGCGAGAGAACCCTATAAGAGTTAATGAAGCTTCAAACAACACTATCTCCTGCCAGGAGGCACCGTGTGACACTGACCCCGACTCCAGCCCACCAGCTCCTCTATGACCCACAGTTCCAGGGTACAGGATGTGAATTATTTGAGTGTTTGTGTTTATAGCACTGAGCTATATTTCTATTTTGCCCTCCTATTGCAATGCACCAGTGTGTT
Source organism: Maccullochella peelii (assembly GCA_002120245.1). Taxonomy (NCBI): domain Eukaryota; kingdom Metazoa; phylum Chordata; class Actinopteri; order Centrarchiformes; family Percichthyidae; genus Maccullochella; species Maccullochella peelii. Next base: position 65,512 of record LKNJ01001632.1, read on the forward strand.
AAACAAAGACAGTCCTTAGCGGCACGTGAATTATGTGACCATTGCCTAAAACCCATGTATGAGTATGGGACGAAGCATTGGAGACACACAAAAACAGCGTTTATTTTTATAGAGGGGGTGAGGAAAATCCAAAAAGACTTTCTAATCTCAGGGGGGAATCCCATCGGTCCATAAATCAGCCAGTGATGAAAGTTTCTTTTCTGACCGGGAGGAGGCAGAAAGCAAACTGTACTGGCCCGAGAGCCCGTCTCATCACCCTTCACCCTCTCCCAGCGCCTGCAGGAATTTTTATGAGCAGGGAAGAAGAGACAGCGTTGCAAGAGAGGAAGAGCATCGAGCCTATAGTCTACACTATGTTCCTGTTCTACTGGTGTACAAAGACATGTAGCAGTACAAATATAGCAACTCTGACCTACTCAATCCATGAGCAAACCAAAATTTATTTCACCAATAAAAAAAAAAAAGATGCGTAACGTAAATTGTAACTGTAAATCTGCTTGGATATTGTAAAATAATGCAAACGATCCCAAGAGTCAGATCCAACATATATTACTCTGTAAGTCAACGCAACAGTCATTCGATGTAACGCTTGGCTAAAACCGAATTATCTTCTCATTTCCTTCTAGTTCAGAGAACTCCCCAGCAGTTCCCACTCATTTGTTGTTTAAGATCATTAAAATAAAGGTCAAAGAGAAGAACAGAAACAGTTTAGATTACGGTAAACTACATCACTTTGTTGAACTCAGTGGAAGTTGTCAAGGGCCTGACAGATGATTCAGCCTATAGAGCAGAATTGGTAGCCAGTGAGCTGTGAGACAGAACCAGGCAATCATTAGTGTTTTTGACATAATCAAAAACAGCAGTGAAACCAAGTGCGTTTCAATCATGTGAGCTGCTCACTGGGAATATTGTTTTGCTCAAGATTTATAAGCACTTGACTTTTAACTGTGATCAAAACATTTCTACACACACAACTTGTTATAATAATTACCTAGTCTCCCAGGTGTAAATCAGTTCTCATTTGATTGGCTAAAATGAAAACTAGCAGGACTTTGGACTGAAGACCACTGTGGGATTACACAGTCTTGGTGCTAGTGAGCCCCGTGGTTTTCTGGATTACAGACTACCCCACACTGACAGACCATAGTTTATGTGGATCAAAACACTCAGCAGTGCAACACAGAGGCACACTGTGAGACTGTACTGTGTCCTCTTCTGTTCTGCCTGTCATATTTAACTTTGGCCTATGAAGTTCTGATAACTCCTGCATTTGTGAAGGTAAGGGAAGAGAATACGAAATCTGGTGGAGGACCTCAGTTGATCAAATCTGCAACTCTAGATTGGTAAGATTAAGGAGCTGTTATTACATTTTTGACTGACCAAAAAGCCACTGACACCTGACATCATCCCCTCATACAGAACTGACTGTTCAGTTCTGTATGAGGGGATTCATGTAAAAAAACAAAAGACTGGACTGAAGAGAAGCAGACGGCACATAAGGGAGAGGAGAGTAGACCGACAAGCTGCAGCCAGTGTGCTGTTTTGCATGGTGGAGTGCTAGGGAGGTTATATAAATTGAATACAGGATGGTTGAAAAGTAAGCTGAACTTCATCTTGGGCATTAACTCCCCCCTCCCATCTTATATATTCTAATTTAATAGCAGAATTGATTTGGCTGTGCTAATCTAATAAAGATCTGTAGTGTATGTGTCCTATTTTGAGGGTATGGCCCACACAAGGCTCATGGAAGTCAGTACACAAACATGAGCTCAGTGGTCTCGCTGTTAACATCTCAAATTTGAAAATGAGTTCTGTTGTCTGAACTGAGATGTCTGACTACTGATGGAAGCTCAACAGTAGCCTATTGCCACAATCTGACCTGCTCCTTAAATTGACCAAATGTTCTGTCCCTGCAGGATGAACTTAAACTGCAGTGCCAGTCATTACGTAGACGTTACTACTGTAACTATCAATATTGGTGTGAAATAAAAACACACTTGACCTGCGAATACTTATTTGAGGACTTATTTTCTGTACCCAAATAAGCTTGAATTGATTAGCTTTGGTCAATTATTTTTTTTAACTCTTACTACCCAATCAATCAATCTTTACCAATGAATTTTCTTTGGAGTGGCTTTTTTTTTTGATGTTGATAACACAGGTACTTCTCTGGTCTCTGACTCTTAAAAGGAGCAATTATAATTTATGTTGAAAAAACCTTAAACTATACTAAAAAAGTATAATATAACTTGATTATATGGTATTTCCTTTGAGGTAAGTATGCATTGTCTATTCCTACTTTTACATTTGTAAGCACAAAAGTCAGACCACATGGGAACATAGACAGACAGTATGAAAGCAAAGGCTGCTGAGCCCTCTGCTGGCAAAACTAATGAAATACATCAGCTCAGCTACATCAAAAAAGAAAATCAATGTTTGAGCTTTCCTAGAATACCTGCTTTCAGAAATCAGCCTCTAAGCAAGCATACAAATGTTGTGCCACAAAGAGTTGAGTTTAAATTACCCCATTTTTTACACCAGGGAAGGTGGAGAGTATCCACCAGGACAAAATGTGGGTGAGGAACATCTCTAGATTTATCCAGGTAAGAGCACAACAGGCACTGGACGGCCCCTTAACACTGTCCTGGTTGAGATGGACTGTACTAATGTGCCAAATCTATTTAGATCAAATGTTCATTCAGTATTACATTTCTGTCCCTGTAGTGTACATAATATTAACAATCTGTTCTTCTTAATGGGACTGATAAGAATAATACTGCATATCTGACACTGTCAACATAATATTAAATATAATATCCTTTTATCAGATTTTTTGAGAAATATGTTCTGTCCTTAAAAATGTTATCAGACAAAAACCATTCAAAATAATATGTTATGTCTCTTGTGTACAGTAGACTTACGTTATTCTAGATAACGCAATTTACTTGCTTCTGAATTCTTCGGAGTGTGAATGTGCTCCTGAATGTGTAATTTATTTTACTGTCATCTGATTGTAACTGTAATACTTTATGTTTTATCCTACTTATTTGTTCCAACATATCATCAGAGCTCGATTGAGCCATGTACAGTATTTGTGTTTTTGCGGGAGTGACAGGATGTGTCCAGTGAGCTCTGATATAAACTTTCATATGTTTGCAGTCTTAAGAGGCACTTGGACACTGTCACACACATAGGTACTTCACTACTCCCAAATACCAAGTGCAGATATTGGGACAGACCCATTATCTTCAAGAGCTAAATCCATAATGTGGCGTAAACAAGCTGTGTATAGTAAGCTCGATTGTATCTGCTAAATGACAGATTCTACCTCATGTCAAACATGATAGGACAGCACTCTTGGTGTGAGTTTAGAGTGTGACCTGTGACCAGCAGCACACACGCGCGCGCACACACACACACACACACACACACACACACACACACACACACACAAATACTATATAGCGGTATACATTTGTTTCACCAAATTCATAGTAAAATTACTTCTGTAGAGAAATGTCTTTGACAAGAATCAACTTGCAACCAATTCATCCCATCTGTAGACCATCAGAGCGGGCAGAGGAGTACTGTGACCAGTGGATAACAATATCTATGCTACCAAGTTAGCTGTGAGCTATACACAGCAGAATATCCCCACCCAACCCCCAAACCTCACGAGCAAGCCATGTTTTTGAGCTTGTCTGGTGTAATCGAACCCCGAGTCCATCTCTGAGCCCTGGGCCTAAAATGTCTGTTTGGCCAGTATAATTAGTAAATGGACTAGAGTTGATACAAGGGAATGGGGAGCAGCTGGACTGGTGCACTTCTCTCATAGCTGCTTTCACTGTTGTTTATTGTGGCTCTGTGCAGATATCAAATAGAAAGAGAGAGTGAGTGATGTCTTTCGTGCATTTCACTCGAGCTAAAATCAACAGGGTTAGTCTTCTAAAAGCTTTTTAAAATCTAGACTGCACAAAGGAGGAAATTCAAACTTTCAAAAAGTGAGGGGCTTTATCCAAATTTCTGTCTTTCGCACATCACATGAAATTTGTTTCAGCATTCCATAGACCTGATTGGTTGGTTAAGGTACAGGCACATCTCAGACGTGACATGGAAGTGCTCTACCTCCACTGACAGCTCCTCTGACCACCATGTCAAACTGAGTTCTCAAACTGCAACTAAATGTAAGGCACTTTAAATAAGTTTGCTGAGAGATGTTTTCTCTTTCTACACAAAGCGACTGTTACCTGTCTCTGCATCTCTTCAACTTGTCTGTGAGGAATACTCTTTAGGATGGTGTACATCTCTGATAGCTTTTCTTCTGGAATAACCACAGATGCCCTGTGCAGAAACAGAAAAATCTAATTAGTTGACTGAAAATGGCAGACTGTCAAACCATTTGCTTGTTTTTCCAACTGTTCAGTGACTTAGGCAGACCTTTTCCAGTCAAGTACTTCAGAGAATGGCAGAATGTAGGAGTCAGCGAGGATGACGGGGACACAGCCACCCTGCAGCACATCACTGAGGGCAGCCTGACCCAAACGTGCCCCCCGCAAAACCACACAGAATGAAGACTCCTGTAGAGATACATTGGGAGAAAATTGTTAATGGGACATGTGATTTTGCATTGTACAAACAAACTATAATCATGCTTTATTGACCCATTTCCACTGCTAGAAACTTCATCAAGAACCTTAGAGAAGAACATTATAGGAACTTGAACGGCATTTTGACCACAGTAACAGTTCCAGTTTTAGTTCCTGGGTTGTAATCTCTACACGCCAAAAAGTTCCTGCTCCCAGGGAAGTACTTATTCTTATTGAGGCCCGGGAACTATCAGTTCCAGGAACTGCAGTACTCACTAGTTGCTGAGTGCTAAAACAGAAGCCTGTAGACTGATCAAACATGTATGCAGCATCCTTTAAGCCTATAGCAAGCACTGTGGGTTGGTGTAATCAATATTAGGACTTGGGACAGGAATGTCAAGTTATTAAAAAATAATTACGTAGCCAAAAATAACAGATTTGATTTTTTTGTTGCCAAAATTGGAAAAGTAGTGCATTTAAGAATAGTGCATATTGATACTCTTCATCTTTGAAATAAATAGTTTTAAATGCAGTTAAGCTTCCCACCTGCAGGATCTGTGGGTAGTCATACACCTGCCCCTTGTAGCAGCGTTTTCGCGCAGAGGCGGCACCCTGGGAGAGGTTGCTACACTTGTCCAGGAGGAGTAGTGCTTCTCCATTTTCTTCCTTCAAGCGCTCCAGTTCAGCACGGTACTCTCGGTGGATGGCAGTTTGAGAAGACAGAATAAAGTAGCGCCGAGGCCTGGGGGAATGGAGACAGGAGATGGTTATCAAGTCATACTTTATATCGTTCACAATAAATAACTCCGTAATCAAGACTAGCCTAAAGAATGTTGATAAACCACAATTACTTTTATTTTATTTTGTCCATTCTAAATACCACATATCATTATGTTCCCTTGCAGCACTGTCTGTAGAGAAGTTGTTGATGAATAAATTAGGTAAAGTGACTGTAATTTTGTCATGATGTGATATTCAAATAAGATAATGAGAGTTAATGTGGGAGATGTGCTCACCCAGGCTGTCTCTCAGGCAGCTCAACATCCGCAGAAAGGGGGCTGTAAACTGGGATGCTGACATCATAACCTTGTCTGTAGGTCCACGTAGAGAAACCGCCTCCAGCCAGCAGCGTTCTGAAACAAATAGACCTGGATTGTAACAATGCTTCATCACACTGGTGGTGATTTCAACAGATGTTTGCTACAGGAACATACTTTAAAACACAAATTCTTTAATTCGTTCTTTTGCTTCCTGTGAGCACTTTTGTTAACACCAATGCTGATGTGAGACATAAAGTGACATCAAACAAGGCTTAGTGCCCTGGTTAATAGAACCCATATAGTCCACTAGGTGATGAAATGTATTTTGGATTCTGTTCTACTCTCAGTCAAGGTGGACGTAAAGTGGAAACACACATTCAGTCACACACACCTGGTTCTGATGAATTTCCTGGGCTCATCCAGCTGGAGTCCATTTGGCATGGAAGCCCAGGAAATTCCTTGCAGCTAAAGATAGTGTTCATTGTCTCAAGGCTGCGTGTTCATCAACCCAACCTCTTCCATCACTCTAGCCTACAGGACATCTTGAGACACACAGGCTCTTCGCTGGTAAATGCAATCAGATCTGAAATGTCTCCTCAAGGCCTCTGTCTCCCACTTGCTTGTAAATATCTCTTTCATCTTCATCAAATTATCATTTATAACACTTTGTGGGTGACTGCAGTTTTATGGCAAATGATAATTAAGGTTGCATAATCAATTGTAGCATGAAAATGAATTTCATCTGTCCCGGAAACAGAATATACATAAACAAGAATTTATTTATCCTTTTGATTTGTGCCTACAAGTGGGAAGTTCCTGACAAGAATCCTGAAAACATAAATCTTGACAACACACTTCCCTCATGTCTGGTATTTTGAATAAAGTTTGCCGTTTTAGATATTATTTAAGCAGTAGATGTCTGAACTGAGTGATCAGCTGATGACACTTTTTGGTTAATGAAATTCATGCACCAAGCCTATGGTGGTGACCTTAACCTTTGATCTAAATGAGAGTGTTTTTGTTCTATATATTTCAATTATGTTAATGCACCTTGTTAACTACAAGGAGGGAGCCATTTAATTAATTCCACTGTATCATTTAAACATACTATGACATTGTGGAAGTGAACCATTATTGGTCATTTTAGGTTTCACAATGATTCAGACCATAATGAAACCATTCTTAAATATTAAGATGGCTTTTAAGATGTACTGTAGCTACCTGTCTCTGGGCACATCCAAGGCAGTATTGTAGTCTGGGGGGCCTCCAGGTAACATGTTGAAAAGTAGGTGATTCATCCCTTTGTCCCATCTAGCAAAATATTAAACAAGATTAGTGCTGGAATTATACGTTAATTAACAGATTATTTGAACAGAAAATTGGCAGCTTTGCTAATCAATTTATGTTTTAAGTAATTATAATAAAAATATTAAACTAGAACGTACATGATTAATCAATATTTTATTTGGTATTCGTCCTACACAATATATATGGTTAAGTAACCTTAGATAAATCTTTCAGGGACTAACAGCAATGATAACAGCACAAATATGAGAGCAATTTGAGGAAAATAGGTTCATAAAGAAAGTGACAAAGCAGTAAAACTCTACTACATGAAGACGATTAATTTTGTCATGACTGGGTCTAGTCTAAACATTTACCTGGGTAGCATTGCCAGAGCCTGTGCAGTCTCTCTGATTCGCAGGGAGTTCTGATTCAGCACATCAATAGATGGGATAAAAAGGCAAGCCCTGGTGACATCATCAGTGTAAAAGTCACTGTCAGAGATGGCACTGAGCAGGTCATTGTATTCTCTCGAGAGTCCAGTGCTGCTGATGGGAACCCCCAGTTCATCCACAAACTTCTGCAGTGGGTAGATGTAGACCTACAGAGGCAACCATTTCAACAGTAGGTCATAATATCAACAAGGAACACTGCAAAATATTAAAGAGATAGGCTTAATTTGTGCAAACTCAGTGATGTGAGAGTTATTCTGAGAGGCAGTTACCTTGATTCTGTTTTTAGGATTGTAGCCACATCTGTACACATCAAAACAGGTGTGCATGCGGCAGCTGAGGTCCCCCCTCTCAGGAATGGGACTGGAGACGGGCAGGCGGACCAGAGGTGCGTCGTGAACACTGCGTTTATCAAGAGTCCAGTCAGCTGCGGACTCAATGGAGTGGGGCCAGAACTGAAACATCCCGGTGGCAATTAGTCCCAGCAGCACCACAGAGAAGAGGGTGATGTAGTATATGCGGTGCTTGGTTTTCATCCGCGGGATAAGAGCAGGGCCCCGCGAGCTGTATTTCCCAGAGGCATACATGACTGACACCTCTCTCTCCAACCAGCCACTGTAAAGACAGGCTTCTGATCAATGACAGCTTCGGGTACTGTTTATATACAATTGACAATTTTTGTTGTCAAGAGTGCAGTCAATGGGTTACCAATTAACAGCAATCTGTTGTTAATATGATACTGATTGCAATGCATATGCTGTCAACATCACGTAGCTTATATTTCACGATAATAGAACCTTAACTGCTACTGTGCCATTGTAACCAGCCACAAATCCACATCATATATCCATACATAATATCATAACACGAGGGGAGAAAAAAATCTTACAAATTGTTGAACTAAGGGTTAATTTTCAAGATGTACTGCCAACAGTCTTAAATTAATTAGGTAGCTAACTTGGCTAACCGTAGCTAACGTAGTAGTTAGCTAAACCAGCTGTGTAAACATTCATGCTAAATTCACGTTAGCTCACGAACGTCAGCTGGCATTATTGGCGTTAAACGTTATAAAACGACTGAAAAATAATACTTTTCTAACGTTATAGGTATATGTTTTACCCACCAAGACGTTTAACGGACCAGGGTTTGCCAGTTCGGTCTTAATTCATGGCAACGGTTAGAAAACAGGCTACACTTCTAAATACAGTGTTAATGCTAACCTAGCATCAAGCTAAAATGAGAGCTCCAGGAAATAGTGATTTTCGGAAGTCATTCTTCTTTGCTCCTGACATGTACTTTTGTGACTCAGGAGGTAGATACTTTGCTTCCCTCTGGCGGGCGCTGAGATATACTACCACGTGTTTTACCAATGCACAACTTCTGGTACCAATGCGTTTTCCAGTGTTTCCAAAACCACTTGGAAAGGTAAATCCTGTTTTAACTTTAATTAAAAACAGAGATTAGACCGATCTGCTGCGTCTTGAGTTGGGCAGTGATCACAGATTTCACAAATAGCCTATGTTGGCTACAGAGTAGTTAAAAGCAATATTGATCTATAAATAAATGAAATACCCACAGGCTATTGTGAGTTATTGGTGTATATTTTCTTATGCTGTACATTTGACTAGTTGACTAGTACTACAGGTTTTTCTCAGTACAGTTCACTGGCTAACTCAGTAATTGCACTTTGTGAAAAATGTCCAAGGTGCATCATTGGTGTGTTATCAAACAAGACACCTCCCATCCACGCTGTGCCATTTGACCCATGACACCTCCATAAGGCTAACAGTAGATTCTGCTCTCCATCAGATGTACTGTACACTCATAATACACTGCACCTACACTTGGGCTTAAATATAGCTTTGAACAACTCATGCCATCTTTATTGAAAATCCATCTGCACTCAGCAGTTCACATTCTTTATATCAAATCTATGTGAAGCACAAACTTTTTCAGGATGGGTTCATTTGGCTAAATCCCCCCCTAAATCTAACCCTTCTCGTATCCATGGTAATTGGCATCAATAGTCATTAGTTTAAAACATTTTGCTTTCAGAAATAGTCTAGTCTGTTAATCTGAGCACTTCTTTGCCAAAATGTGCCTGCAACAAACAGTACACACACGATCTTTTAGGAGAAACTCAATAGAAACTTGATTACACACATTCATAAATAAGACATTTATACTCCCATTATACTCTTATTAATATACTCAAGCTAAACTGTATCTTAACTATTTGTAGCAGTGAGGAAAACAAGCAGACCCAGAAAACCTGGGACATGAACTACAATGTGTGGCCCATTTAAATAGACAAGTCATCAAAACGCTAACAACAGTATATCAGTAGTACATGCTGACAGAGATATGACAGAAATTCATAGTTATTTTCATAGTTTGCAGTTTATTCCATTACAGGCAGGGCAGTGAGGGGGAGGGATTAAATACATTCTCATTGTGGGGCAGGAAAGGAAGGGAAGCAAACCAGGTAAACATGGACAAGACATAGTTGAATTATTCCTCTTTCAATATAGACCAATTTGTAAATCTGCCAATAGTTTGAATAAATAACTTTCAGATGAAATACTTTTTTCTATATGTCAATACTGATATCTTTTAATATATTCATTATATCCTTATTGTTATATAGTTGTTTTCTACATGACTATTGGAATTCATCTTTTTTTAGACATCTGCATAAATAATTACACACAGAAGATGGTGCTGTACACATCATGGTGGAAAGTATTATAGTGTTTTCTTTCAGCAGTGTTTAGTGTATGACCGGCTGCAAGCAAAGCTACTGTACCGTAGGAAATTGCTGGCCCAACTTTAGTTTATCTTGTGAGAGACTACTGGGACTGGCAGCATGATTTGAGTAGTGTCAGACTGTAAACTGGCTGGAACTGTCTTCTGTGAGTAACCACAGCAAATCTTATTCCAAATAGAGAGACTGTGCAGATCACTATGGTGACTCCAGGCTTGGCGGTGATGCTGCACCAAAGGTCACTGTGAGCAGACTGTCACTCTGCAGCATGTCTCACCACTATGAAACATTTGTAAAAAGAGAATATTGTCACGATGCCATGGCAGAATGTCAAATACTTTTCCAATTGGACAGAAAAAAAAAGCTGAAATATATAACTCCTTACATTTGGGAAAGTCTAAAAAGTTCTCCACATTGTCCCAAAAACTGAGCTAAAAACCACTGACATCAAACCAATCTGTTGCAAGAGCAATAAGGATAATAATACCATCAAATATAGCAATAAAAGTGATAACAACATTAACGTTAATAAATAATGCAAATTGTGAGCCACCTGTTACACCCAGAGTGATATGGAAGATTGTATGCCACACACAGTATTTAGAATTGGCATATGTAATGTTCCAGCACATTTATTCATTCAGTCCAACCTCAAGGATATTTAAGATGAACCACATTAAAGGGAAGCAAACACCTTGACGTCCAAGATGACAGAGAGCACCTTGAGAACAAGAGAATTGATATCTGACACTTTTAGGATGCAGTTTGGTCCTGTCTGGTGACCTGGGCATTTAATATGCCTCTCAAAGGTTTGAGTTCACATATATTGTAAATTTCTGGACAAGTTTAGAGCTTATTTACTGTAACTTAATGACAAGACTTGTTCTATACCAGCCATGCTACTCTGAAATGCATAAAGCATGCAGACCTTGACCTGGGCACATTGCTAAGAGCTCTCCTAAGACAAAGGTATAGTAGTTATGAGACTAGGACAACTATTAGCAAGTTCATTATTGGTTCAAACCCAAGGTACTGAGGTTGTGTTTTCAAAATGAAAGCCATGGCAGTGTTTTAAGGTCAGGATGGCATCTTTTCCATTGGTGTTGCTGTGTAACAGTCTATATGGGAACCAACAGAATGACTAGGGAAGGAAATGATGAACTTAGCTTGTGTTTAAATAAAGCAATATCCATATACGTATACAAAATTACATCTCATAAATACATTTGGCAATACAATGTATTAAATTTTTTGGCAAAGGGGGGTATATTGAGCAATATGATGTGTGCAAGAGTATCCAAATGTCAATGTAAGTGGCTTATTGACAATTTCTCTTTAAAAATAAAGAAAAAAAAAAAAACTTCATGCACTACAAAGAGTAACCAAAAGACTCAAAAACATCCATAGGCGTCTGTAATAACTTTGTCACAATCACTAAATTTTAAGACACATGAATTCTCACCAATGTAACACACTTACTCTCTTTCTCAAAGTCAATTCTTTATAGACCTGAGGAACATTTCATAATGTCTTCTCACTTCTATTGACTGACGAATATGTCCATCTTCACATTCCTGATTTTGAAAAATAAAACAAAATAAAAGCTGGAGCTGCTGAGGGTGCAGGAAGTTGTACAGTACATCAACCCATATGATGTACCTATGCTAACCTCTTCTACAGTGTTAGTTTTTAAAATCCCTGCTCAGTTAAGTATTCTCCCCTTTGATTTTGTTAAGTCAGGGAACTTAATGCTGACGCGTCCCTACGTGGGTGAGACGACCTTGTTTTGGAATGGCATTGTGAAGCTACAGTTTATTTATATTCACCCAAAAGCAGTACAGCCCCCTGGCATGCAGAGAGAGGTATCTTTTTTTTTTTCTTAGTCATTGCAATAGTGTGAAAATGCTATAAACAGCGTTCAAAGGAGACACCTGAAGAATGGAAATAAGTTAGTTAGTTGGTCAGTCAAGTTCTGTCATTTGATCTCTGATGAGTGACTGCATTCCATTGCATGCATGTACTGTGATATGTTTTAAAATTCGGATGACTGCACCTCTCAATTTAGAGCAAAGGACATTGGAGTCTTGGGGGCACACTACACCATAGATGATAGTGTGTTCTCTTCAGAACAGTGGCAAGGGGAAGATGTTCGTAGGGAGTGTATGGCTGGCAGGGCACCTTCACCTGGGGAAAGGTCGTTGAGCTCCTCAGATGATGAGAGAGGGAAGGAGGGTGACAAAGAGATGCCTGAAGAGGGGTCAGCAGATCCAGCAAATGTGCGTGGGGGCTTGGGGACGAGGTTAGGCTCCAGTGTTGCTCTGGCCAGAAGTTGTTTGTCATCCAACTGCTGTCCATCTCCAAGACACTCACCCTGCCCAAAGGAGCCCCGGCCTGACTCTGACTCCCCGTCAGACAGCTCCAGAGGCGGTGAGCTGCTGCCGTCCAATCTGAATAGAGAGTCTAAGTACTGGGCGAACTCCAGCACGGCCTGACTGGGGTTTCCGTTTGATAGTTGAGGTGGAGGAGTAGAAGCTGCCGGTCTGGTCTCTGCACTTAACTGTTTCTCTGCTGTCTCCATCTCCCAATCTTCAATTTCTCCATCCATTGGTCTAGAACCAATTTGTGGGCTGAGGGGGGCGTTAGGAGTGCTCCCTGGGCTGTAGACACCAGGTATCTGTTGGTGATCCCCATCAGGAAGCATTTTTGGGCTGGCGTTAGGCTCTGGCTTGAAAGGCTGAGCCAAGACGCTCTGGTTTAGAAAAGCTGGGGTATGGTGTCCACTGTAGCGAGGTGTGGCGGGAGACAGCCGCATGGGGTAATCTGGGGTGGATGTGGATTCCAGTGGGGTAAAGAAGGGCCCAACCTCACCCAGGTGCTCCGGCGTTGCCTGGCAGAGGCAGTCAGCAGCCAGTAGTTCAGTACGAGAGCTGAGAGACGGGTTCTCCTCCGGGATCGGGGCATCCAAAGGGAACGGGAGGCTACTCAGCATTGGTGAACCCCTTAGCGCAGCTGAGGAGCGCCGGGAATCCAGGCTGTAGAGGGATTCGGCGTCTGAGAGACTCTCCATGACGGCCAGTGGTGCTTTGCGGTCCCTCAGCTCCACTGCCAGTCGCTCCCGTGCTCCACGCAGCACAACAGGCACTGGGGGAGGAGGGCACTCAGAGAAACCATCCAGAGATATTTCAGACTGGGCACACGAACTAGAGGAGAGGAGAAGAAGGGGTTGGAGAGTAGTGGCAGGGAAAGGAGGGGAGAGGGGATCCAAAACACAAAACAGACATGAAAAACGGGTCTTAACTACTTACAGGGGGTTAAAGAAGGGAAAAATGGGAAAGTGTTAGTATTTAAACCACATCTAGATTCTACAGACTAGGTGAACACCAGCAAAACATTACATAGATGGAAGAAAGAACAGAGAAAAGGAGAGACTGGGAGGCCAGGAGTTTATCCTAGTGGCATATATGCTCTTGTATTAGCATCTAATACAGGAGAGAACATATTTCAACCATCACTACCAGGAGTTCACAATGGCTTTGGACAGGGGCTAAACCAGAGAGGGCGAGGTGGGAATTGAATACTACCATACATTGCAACTGATCTGTGGTCAGACAGCGTGCATGCGTGCATGAGAGAAGGGAGCACATTATGCAAAATTAGTATTAGCATGCTTTGCTTACCGTAACAATGTTTTTTGTCTTGTTTTTTAAACCAAACGGAACAGACAGAAATGATGATTTTGAGAAAACAATAAAGTAGCAGTTAGTAGCAGTAGTATTGGCTAGATAGTTAAATTAAAAGTAGACATGTCCCCTTGATTATCCCTACAGTTTAGGAAGAGGTTTGCTCTGTTATATATCAAGTTAGAGGGGAAACTGAATATACAGAGGATCAAAAAACTGTTTTAAAAATTCTTTTAGGCTCCAACACACCCACAGTGGTGCCTGGTGTACTAACCGAACACTACTGTTCCTGCGGTGGTGGGTTGTAGGCGTCGGCTGCTGAGAAGTTGATGATGTATCCACGAACATGGTCTCTGGGTTCAAGTCCACTTCTGTGGGGCTCACCATGATCTTGGCTGCTGACAGCAAAGCCGTTTTCCCTTTGTTGTAGTTTTCCAGCACCTGTCACAAGCACAGAGGTATACACAGACACGTGACTTGACAGATAAAGGTACGATGAGAGTGAGAGAGCAGGAAGGATGTGCACTGGGGTTGAGAATTAACGAACAAAATAATAATTGCATACAAAAGATGAACAAGCTAAAGTCCAACTGGAAAAAAAACAAATTTGCCCACCCAAATTTTACAAGTTAAAATTCTATTGTTACTGCACTTAACCAATAGACATTCAAAAATATTGCTTACTCGCCCAGGTATCTCAATTTACAGATACTTGACAGAAATAAGTTGACATTTTTTCTTTAAAAAAAAAAAAAATGCCCCATTCCTCTTCCTTGTCAGTAGGTGGGATGAAAAAAAAACAGAAGGTTTAGATAAATCAATAGATCGATGTATAATCCACTGGCCATTAATAGTTAGTGGGAATGTATCAACACACACACAGCCAGTTTTCACACTTCATTTATCAGGTACATGAACAATAAATGCAAGATCACGAATGTCTAGTTATGTATTTGGATCACCCTTAATAAGACCATGATAGTTTTCAATGACATCCAAGAAACCACTACATCAATATTCAACTGCAGATATGATTGCATCTATTATTAAAGTGTTAAAAAAGCACAGTGTAGTTAAGATAAATGTAAGTGCAATCTAAAGGTGAGCTTACACCCACTCCAACTGACATTAAACACCCACAACAGAGTCATGATGCCTGAGCAAGAACTACACAAGACCGACAGTATGATAATAGTAAACCATGAGACAACTGTATATGTAACTTCAACGACATTCCAGAAAACTCTGTTCCACAAACTTTTAACTGCGTTGTGTCAATAGTTAAAATGTGAGAACAAACACTACCGGCAAATCACATCAACACACAATTACATATGGTTGGTTAACTTTAATGAGTTAAAACACTTGGCAGAAGCACTTGATGCAATAAAAACAACTGGAACAGTAAGAAGACATGACAATACACACAAAAACATACAATGCATGTGACAATGGAACATAAAATGGCAAAATTAAATGGAAATTAATGTAAATAGAGGCTGAGCATCTTAGGGACACAGGTTTAGCAAGTTAAAAATGGCATTAGACAAACAGATGGTTATGGATCACAAATGAAAACATGACAATGTTGCATGGGTGAGTGTGACCAATGATGACAAGATCGCTGTAGGTGATAAACTAGAGCAAATATGTGGCACCAACAATATCAAACATATCACCTGCAGTTGGAGGCACAACACAAACAAATGACCACAAAAATATATATTATATATAAATATTAATTATAAATATATAATATACAATAATTTACTGCAATCAATACAGCCATAGATTTATGACATTTATAATTTATGAAAGCCTGATATAGCATTCTGAATGTGGAAGACATAAAAATATAATTCCAGTTTTCAGAGTCTTGTTAATAAAAGCCCTCCACTGTACCAAGTAATAAGAGGAAATTCGAAATTTGTTAGACTCAATGAGCAGCAATTTTACAGCAGAGCAGTGGAGCTGAGCAGAGTACTCCATATTTACACATTTGTTCCCCTTTGTTACTCCATCTGCTGCTGAGTAATTGACAATTCCTTGAAGGGATTCTGATCGAGGAAAAGCTGAATATGTTGTTTCATAAAGGAAAAAAGGGAGAAGATATCCACAGAGAGGAGCTGCAGCTACTGAAAACCCCAGCCAAGAAGGAAGAAAGAGCAGTTAATGTGGAAGAAATTAGGTTACCATGGAAACCTTGTGAATACAAAGAAAACTTGTTAGCTCCAGGAACGGGGGTTAGCAAGTTCATGCCACAGCACTTGACCAAATGTACCGTAGCTGTAAGGGGAATGGAAAAAAATCAAGGGTTGGTATGAGGAAAGCTGGATGATGAATCTCATTAACAGGAGAAAGAGTGCAGGTGGGTTTGGACTCAGCATGCAGGGTTGTAAAAGGCTATTTTTGACTAAGGTTTAAAGGGATTACATATCATTGTACTGTTATATACACCATTAGCCTGTGATGTATTCCAGGAGCTATTTGGGGATGAAATATGTCACCTTTGTTGTTGTGTACACACATCTGTTGCATCAACTTGTTTTGGCAACTGTTCACATTCTTTTAAGTTAATTCTCCCATTTTCCCGGGAACGCCTTTTGGCGGCATTCAGTGAGCTTACCTGGACTTGTTGCATCAAGCCACCAGTTTTATGTGGAAAGAGAAATAATGCTAGTAGGATGTCTTAACGTTTTTCCAGTTTTCCTCAACTGTTATACCAGTTGAGCTGCTTTTCATTCCGGTCTTTCTTGGCTTCTTTTAATGGAGGAAATGGCAGGCTCCCTTCACCTCCTCTATAATGACTTTTTAAATGTTAGTAACAGGAAGGACTGTCACCAAATCCTGAGTTTTACATCAGGCAAAATGTTTCCGCTACTGAACTTCATGGGCATGACAACATGGCATCTTAGTGTGGCCATTTAGTCATGTTATTAATAGTAACAAAGACCGTTTTTAAGTGTTTTATGATGAATTGTTCCTTTAACAGACACAACTATTTAGACTGATAATTGTATTGTGCACAGAGGCTAATGAAGTCTAATACTGAGTGTCATAAAGTCTACACAAGATAATCAGAAGGACTGTTTGTCACTTGTAAACTACAGACCTCATCTTTTTGGGAAGAGCTACGTGATGCTACTATCT
Source organism: Maccullochella peelii (assembly GCA_002120245.1). Lineage (NCBI taxonomy): Eukaryota > Metazoa > Chordata > Actinopteri > Centrarchiformes > Percichthyidae > Maccullochella > Maccullochella peelii. The sequence goes on from LKNJ01001632.1 coordinate 82,468, forward strand.
GGATAGGAACATTTTCTACATGAGTACTGTTAGATTCATCAGATAGGATTTCAGGAAGAGGAGGAGCAATCACATCTACACAAGGGTGAGAGTTGGGTGGATCTGATTGGGTTTGTGGTGGAATGCATGAATCATCTTCAACTGAAAGCGCTTCTGAGCAAGGGGTGGAAGGACTGTTAGAAAGCGGGGGGACAGACACCAAGCTCGGCTGTGAGGCAGAAGTACAACCTGACAGAGGAGGAGGAGGAAGAACAGACTCAGCATCTGAAGCAATGACAGCCAGAGGAACAGAGATGGCCTCAGTGTCTGCGAGGGAGGCAGTGGAAGACAGGTCTTTGTGGGTGGGAGAGGAGGAATCAGAGGGATGAGGACTAGAGTTTAATTCAGGTTGCGAGGTTATTAACATAGTGGTACTGCAGGCAGGTTGAATGACTTCCAGTTCCTCTGGTTCCGAGTTTTCCTGCTCACACAGGGGACAAAATGGTTCCAGTACCTGCAGAAACACCAGAGGAATCATACTACAGACTAGGCACAGCAGACACACACACAGAACTTTTAAACATCCATCCACAGACATACTGACACAGGGCTGAGCCACAAAAACAAAACCAAGTAAAAACACATTGTACACAGAGAGGAAGAAACTTACAACTTTAACTCTTCAGTCACAAGAAAGTGCGAACCCCAAAGTGGATCCATCGCATGCAAACATACACATTAATGCCCTGTTATCTGGAGAGATGTTCAATGCTTGTGAATCATACACTCATAAAGACCACCATGAAACCAACCAGGAGTGAACAGTTCCCATGCTTTGAAACTGGAGCAATGTGAAGAAAACAAAAGGTGTGGTAAATTGTAGGTTAATGATGGGTCACATACATAAATTGACCATATACAGTACTCAGATTCAATCAAAAATATTTTTAAGTGAACTCTAAAGGGGCATACCACTGAATTTAAAACTCAAAGCTTTTTTTCCTGTGTCTTTGCAAATGAAATAAATCACTTAATATATTTGATAACTGTCTTTTTGATTGCTAGGGTGTTCAATTAGGACATGGGTAGATTTAAAAGGCCAGAAAGACGATAAATCTTCAAATGAGTTTTCGCTATAAATGTTCTTTGCCAGGCATAAATGACAGAGTGCTTTCCCTTCTAATATTAATAACACCTTGAACTCTCTGTCAGAAAACATATGCACAAATATATAACATTTATATGGGCATGTGGCTAGATAACCACTGGATGTTGTAGTTTTTATTTTAGGAGAAAGCTTTTGAAAGCATCAGGGTGAAGTTTTTACCAAACAATTGCTGGTCTCTAGCTTTAAACTATCAGTTCCAATGTCTCACAGTACAACGTGATTTTTAAAAAGTGGTATCCCCCTTTATGAACAATTGTTAAAAATATCTGTGAATGCATCTGAATTTATATGACTGTAGTAACTATGAAGTATAGTTTCATAGTTTCACAAACTCATCATACATCTATTCAATTACCCAGTGTTGGAAATCAGAAACAAGATTTAAAAGCCATTTCACCACCATTTCCAACCCCCCCCACCAAATCCATCTGCATGCACACATAAAACAGACCTTGTTTAGGCCCTCCATCACCATGTGGGGCATGTGCTCATTAAGCATGGCAGGTGATATGATGACCTCATCAAAGGCCTTGTTGTCCCCCCACAGAGCTGAGTAGGTTGGCTCCTCCTGGCCACAGCTACACACAGAGAGAGAGAGAACGTCTGTCAATCATTGTGAAAGATGAAGTGAACACATGTTGATTTAGAAACAGCCTGCCTCAGTATCCTTAACTTACAATATAGTATATGTGGGAGAGGCATAATGCAGGCTATCACACCACTGTGTGCAATATTTTGTGACAGACTTTACAAATCAGAACAGACTCACAAGTTGGAGCAAAAAATCACTAGCTGCATATGGCAAACTATAGAATGAGTCAAAGTACAGTAAGAAGAGGAAGAAGAGTACGAGGAGAGAAGAGGACGAAGAAGTATCCGGTGTTCTTTTTAATTCCATTATCAGACATAAACACACATGGGGTTATCTTGTTGTCATTGTTAGGATAACCTGGCCAAACCACTTCCGCCTCATGGTCTTGCATCAGCTTGCAGAGGGTGGTTAAAGATTACAAGACTACTTGCTTCTGTGCGATGACTAAACACACATACAGCAGCATTGCAGTAGCAGTGAACAACTACAGACCAGAGATCAGATTGTTGCAGCTCCATAGACTTACTTTGAGTTAACTGGCTTCCAGTGGTGGTCTGCAATACAACCATCAGTTACCAAAGGCCAAAGCCACAAACATTTAAACCCAACCAGATAGTGTTATCGAACTTGACAAGTGAATAAAGATAACTATATATATA
>LKNJ01001632.1:84921-108538 GCA_002120245.1 Maccullochella peelii
TGTGTGTGTGTATATATGTCTGTGTGTGTGTATATATGTCTGTGTGTATATATGTGTGTATGTATGTATATATGTGTGTATATAATGGCCATGCTATCTTAGTCAAGTAATTTTTTTTTTTTTTAGATGTTTACTGTTATTACCATGTCATATTACAGAAGCATCTTGACATCCACCAGTTATTCATAAGATCACTGAAATGCATTCGGTCCTTTGATTGCATCCCAGCTAATGCAGGATGAGTATGTTTGATACCAGTGTCTAACAGAACCAGTATCAAAATTCTATCATCTCTAAACATTATTGATAAAAATCTGTATTTAATACATTCACACACTGTACAGAATTAAAAACACAAGGTATGAAAAAACAGGTACAAGAGACAGGAAGACTATAAAACAAAATATGATATTAGACAGTGCAGCAGAGAGCGTAGACAGAAGAATAGGGGAGTGCTGCGTGACACACTGTAAACCCACACTGTCCCAAGTATGCAGTGTATACCTTTTCCCACTGAGCTGCCAGTTCTTTTATGTCACGGATGTGAAACAAATAAAAGATTTGCTTTGAGGTAACTGTGTCCACGCATCAGTTATACAACCACACTTGGCCATTTGTGAGCTGGAGCTGTATGGTAAAAATGTATGTTTTGTACAAAGACAAGCTTTAAGCGCCAATATTGCTTAACAGATGACTGATCTCACTTCTGGAATCTTCAGCAAACTTACAGTAATAAAAACAACAGTAAAGAACAACATTTGGGGATTTAATTGCTGTAATCTACTGACAGATTTTAAGTAAATTTTCTCACCATGACTCTGGAGGATGGTTGTGCACCACGTGGATGATCCTGCCAGGAGGGTAGAGGGGGGTGGAGGCTGAAAGGGCAATGCTGAGGTCACTGGGGTGGAGCCACAGGCGACTGCTGGGGGGCGCTGCTGGCTGAGACTGAGGATCATCATCCTCTACTGGAAGCTCTGATTTAGGGATGCATTTGGTGCCTCCCGCAATGATCCTCCACTGTTGCAAAGGAAAATGCATTCTAGCAACATAACATCTGAATTTAAATGTATCCTCTGTATATTCTATGTTTTCTTCTGCAGTAGCCAGGGGTTAACTAGACGATGATTTAATTACAGCAGAGATACTGTAACTGCAGTGTTGTGAGATATTGTGTGGCAGCCTGCAGTTTATTCTAACCAGCCACTGCACTTGCAACTTTTGACAGGTCAAAATGCAAATCATTCAATAGTATTTGTACAGCAGAGATGTGTTTTTTGTCAATAGTCCAAAAAGCATTCCACCAAGTTACTGCGAGACAACAGAGGATGGTCTTGGCAAGACCAGCCGATAGCATGTGTAAGTTTCTTATATCTTTCTTTTTGATGTTTTCATACTACAAAAAGGTCTACAAGTCTATCTGACTGTCATCTTCTACAGTGTCAAGAGACTGTGTCACCTTTGGCTTGTTACTTTTCTGCAAGACTTCCAGAAGGTGGCGTCGGAAACCCTCCAGTTGTGACAGGCCGAGCCTAGGAGAGACCAGCAGCAGACACGTCTATTGTGGTAATAATGCAGCAAAGTGGAGTTAACCACAGTATACTGGATATAGTAGAAGAGATACCTTGGTACCAGGTCTTTTCCTAATACCACAGATGTGACAAACTCCTTGGAGTACTCCATGGCATCCCCACTGGGTAAATAAAAGAATGATTACATGAACAGGACTTGTAGACAGAGTAAAGGGTGTGAACTGAGAGGAAACTTGGTTGTCTGCACACGTTTCCACCTCACATTTCAAACAAACATTTGTTTAAATCCAAAGTTTTTCAAAACAACCAGTGGCCATCTGAAGCCAGTAATGGTATATGGTAATGGTATACAATACTGGTAATGATGGACAGAAAAATAAGCGAAGAGAAAATAAGAAAGCCTGTCCCTACACAAGAAGTGGACCCTCCCTTCCCATTTGCTTATGTGTCACAACATAAACAGGTGCACCTCCATTTCCACATTTGATTTGCATGTGAACAGATGACTAAAAAAAGGGCATTAAGTGTGATCTCACAGGCTTTGAAAAGAACATGATCAAGGGTGCCTGGAAAATAGGTTTAAGCATTGCTGCTTTTAGAATGGGGCAACCAAGAAGAGTGTATAATGAATGTACTTGAACACAAAAAAGCCTTATCAAAGCTTTTGCTATGGGGGAAATGGCTCTTGATTGATGTATATGGCAGACGGGCAGCTTGGGCTAAACAGCACAGTGCAAGTGTGGTGCACAATAACAGATTTTGGTCGAAACACAGCATCTCACTTTTGCTTTTATGGTTTATGACTGTCGATGACTGGAAATAGGTTGCCTGGTCTGATGGATCGAGGTTGCAACTGTTCAGTCTGGTGGGGGAATGTAATGGCTAATTAGGGGCATTCATATGGCATTCTGGGGGGGCACTAATACCTATATATTGAAGTTTTGATGCCAGAGTGAGTCTGACAAATTACCTTGTTTTGACTTTAATGAAACACCACAGGTGCACTGCTGCATTTAGTAATCTCTTAGTACAGACGCTCTTCCAGCATGACCTGCATGGTTAACACTGCACCCTGTATGGCGGGGTGTTGAACAGTGCTCAAGTGTAGACAGACAAAATGTAAATCAAGAGTGCCAAGCAGCGATACTACAAGAATGAGGTGGAGGAGCTGTGGTGCTCTAACTCAAAACAGTGGTTCAAGTCTGTTAAAGCACTTACGGGGATGGAGGATGATGGGCGAGCTGTGGTACCACATCCCCAACACCTTATTTCAGCATGGGACCAAGCGGACCACACTACTCCATCTGAGGAGGATGTTACTCACAAGCTGTCAAGTAGTGCTATACCTCTCCTGAGCATCGAGCATGTCAAAGGTAGATGCCACAAAATTAATGCAGGGAAGGCAGCCGGTCCTGACTGCACTACTTCTTGGGTTTTAAATACTTTTTTTTTTTATCATTAACTGGCACCTGGGTTATGTGATGTTTTTAATACAACACAATATTTTTCCAAACAAATGGAAAGAAGCTTTGGTCAAAGCTGTTCCCAAAAAAGCAAAGCCCAGCTTTCCAGCTGACTACTGCCAAATCTCATTAATCAGCTATGTTGGCAAAGTGTATGAAGGGATCCTAAGGGATGCCCTTCTGGAGGACACACTTTCCAAAATTTCCCCATCACAACATGGTTTTATGGCTAATAGATCAACTGTCACTGGTCTGATTCAGATCCTGCAATGCTGGCACAAGGCACTCAATAACAACCCCATAATGGACGTTCTTGCGGTTTTTGTTGACTTCTCCTGTGCTTTTGACACAGTAAAGCACTGCCAATTGCTTCATACACTGGTTGATATGTCTGTCAGATGCCCCCTTTGGCTCATTGTGACGAGCTATCTGAGTGACAGAGAGCAAAAGGTGCAGTGGGGTTCCTGTGTGTCCAATCCCTGTGCAATACCAGCCAGAGTCCCCCAGGGGGGGCTATTGTCCCCATTGCTCTTTTTGCATCAACAGCCCGGATTCAGGTCTACCTCCCTCTGTTATCCCTGTGAAATATGCCGATGACCTTACAATCACAGAGCTCCTGATGGGGTCTCTACCTGGCCTCTGTGGTCGAATGGGGACAGGAGTTTTCACTGGCAATGAATGGGCTAAGATTCTCAATATGGTAATCAGTGCCAGGAGAGATGCAACCTCTCCTCTGTCTCCCCAGTTTGGATTCCAGTTTGATACCTTTGTTGCAGGTTGCAGATCCGCCTCTATACGTCAAATAAAGGCAAAAATGGCATAAAAACTAAACTACATTGCTCATACTGTCATGTCTAATCTCCAGAGTAAACACTGCAGGGTCCATTGCTAAAAAGTCACAGGTCTATTGAACAAAAATATTTATATTAGGCCTAGTATAATTCTGAGGTTTAGCAGTAATGTGCACTAAACAACAACAAAAGACCCAGGTCTTAAGCAAACAGTGGTGACCAGGGTATAACCTGTGACAGCAGTCTGCTATGAAATGGTCAAACTTGGGTTAAACATGTGTGGGATTTAGAAACAGAAACATGTGTGAAAGTGGCAAACAGGTTTTTAATAACTTCCTGCACAATGTACTCAAACAGAATGACTGATGTTCTCTTGTATAGTATGTTGTATATCATAAAACACACACACAGATTGACTCACCTAAGAAGGCCACCAGGTGGAGAGTAAGAGTAGCAGTGAAGTGTGGGGTACTGAGGTCTCAGCAGGAAGGAGAGGATAGCAGCAGTGCCTGCACCAAGAGAATGCCCGACTATCACCAGCCCATAGTGCATGGTGCCCTTGCTCTGCGAGAGACAGCCAGAGTCATTATGCTCACAACAGCACACTTTTGTCAACACAGTGAAGATAATCACTTCAACAAATTGTCTCTACTGCCAATTATAGAATTCTTTGTATACAGTAGGGTTAGTGTGATGTAGCACAGATAGTGTAGACTTGAATAAAGTACTACAGTGGTGTTAATACAAATGCATAGAGCAAATGACAGAAAATATTATTGAGCCTGCCATTCTATATACAGTATACTGAGCCATGTACCAAGTCTCTTCCAAAGGCTTGTGACAAGATCATTTCCTGCTCCAGTTTCTTCTTAATGTATTCTGCTGAGTAAACCATCCCCTGAGAGTGGAAAGAAAGAGAAAGGGATTCAGTTGAGGAGAGGATGGAGAGAGAGACAGCGCGAGAGAGAGAGAAATATGGACAGGAAGTCTGCATAATTAATCTCTTATTAAAACATCCATAGCAAAACTATTAACAACTGAAATGACCTTTAGAGTGCGGGATAATGTTAGTTGTTGAAACCGCACTATAAAGAACAGAGGACACTGTACAGTGGAGTATACTGTATGTATTGTAGGTTTGTAAAACAGTAATCTCTGACCTTGTGGCCAAGCCAGTTCCCGTGCTGCTCCTCTACAGGCAAACGTTCAGAGTCCCCTGTCAAATCAGTCAAGGCGTCCTGATACACACAAGACAAATTTAAAAAATCTACAACAGACAGTATAAAGCAGAGGACACAAGTTGATGAAGTGATAGAGGGGAAGTGGAAAAAAAACATCTTTTTAATAAAAGCGAAGATCAGACACAAGAATTTAAAATACTACAGGAATTTTCGCTACAGGAACGCTTAATGGATAGGACAGTTATTTCTACAAGTGGACAGTCATGTTTCTGCTCTATGCGTGAGGGTGTAGGAGTTTGAGAACACTGCATTAAACTATGAGAACTTCACCTGCTCTGGAGGGAACAGGGTCCACAAGTGTTTAGAGAGTGTTGAATAAATATTACTTTTAAATTTAAAAAAAAAAACCAAAAAAAAGCTAAAGACAAGAAAGCTAAAATTCACCTTTGGCGATAGGGTTCCTCTGATACTGATGACAACCTTCTTCTTCGCATGATCCACTGCTACAAAAAACGGAGTCTCATAAACCTGTATGAAAGATGCAGAGCAGACAGTAAACGGTGGTGAGAAAGTGAGAGGAACAGGCGAGCGGTAATGTGAGGAGGAGACAAATACTTGTGCATCATAGTTACACCTCCATCCCAGTGAACTGAGCACTTCTTAAGTCTTTGTCGTCAAACCTTCCTCCACTTGGCACAGTACACAGACGTATAAGTCACTCCGTGAGAGAAATTTATAGATGGAAACTCAGCGCTAACCTCACTGAGAAGTGCTCTGCTTTACAAATCATCAACATCATGTGGCTCAAGTGATAGTGCGAATGCTATGGAAATTCTACATAAAAATGAGTTGACAGTGTATTTTTAAAAAGTAAAATGCATTTCACGTTCAAACAAAAGGATGGACAAATGAAAACATTTTCCTGACGCTGTTCCTGGGACTTCTCCACACAACCCATCCTTTGTTTTATTCAGGAAGTAAAGCCCAAACACCTCTGACTGCTCGTTGTCTGATTACTCACAGCATCGTGGCAGGAAGTGTAGACAATTTGAACTTGCTTGAGGTCCCTGTCCAGGAAGTGTCTGCGTATGGCCAGGACATTACAGCCACAACAATTGTCCTCCTCCACTGTCACGGACTGGGACAACCGAGAGCCAGACACTGACGTACAGCTGGGGTAGGAGAGGAAGATAGGAAGAAAACAGGAGAATACACAAAGACAAAAAACAGATAAATGGCTGATTTTTTGGTAAAACAGTAGGTGGGACAAACCCAAGAGAAATACAGTAAACAGGTAGGATCACAGAAATCCCGGTATCCCGGTGTAGGCAATCTGGATAAGAGTATGTGATTAATCCAACATTGCTTGCGTCAGTGAGTGAGTCTAACTAGAGTGGTATTGTCTCAGTGGATTTACCACTTGGCAACGAAAGCAAAATTTGATGCGCACTGAAGAGGCTCAAGAGACACAGAAGCCAAATAGATCAAAACTGTGCGGGTGTGTGTTTGAGTGCTTACGGGCAGGAGCTGGCGAGGCGGCACAGCCCACAGGCAGGCTTCCTCATTAGGTACATGGGCCAACCATATGCGGCCAGGGCAAAGAGCATGTAATAACACACATCCTTGTACATGTTCATTTCGGTCTGGGAGAGGGAAAGGCAGACAGACGGACACACACACGTGTCAGAACAACTGAGTAACAACACATTCAGAAATTCTGAGAGTCAAATCTGAGTCAAATTTTAGATGAATACATACAAGTGTGCGCACGCACACGCACACACTCTAATAGCAAGATTTTTAAAAAGAGTTCTCATCAAATCAACTGGTGGCTCTTGTTCAGTAACACTGTTTTGTTTGTATGGTGTGAAATATACACAAAACTGCTTCGTATGGAGCCAGTAGCCAACGGACCCTGTGGCCCCTACGCCTCATCAATTATTTTTATATCTCCTGATCAAAATTTCTCTTCTTCCCTGATGTAATTTGTGACCATTTCTGGTGAAAAATAATGGCCTTCTGAAAACTTTCTGCTACCTACAAGTGATCCCTCTCTTTATGTATTATTTACCTAAGCATATAAAATCCTTTCATGGGTAAATAAGACACATGAGAGACTTAACTAATGAGTTCAAATGCATGTTGTATTTTTGTGATCTAGTATTCTGTGTTTACCTGAACTCTGAATCTTTTAACTTTCACAAGAGTCCACTGGTTCATGCAGTTTAGCAAGTGATATAAACACAAATCATCCTTGACTTTGTCAATTTATCACACAGAACGAAACTCACAGAGTTCTTAAGGTCCAGGTATCTAGTATTACGGGTGACAGGCATTCCAGATAAGAAGGCTAAAATGTCATTGTTGGCCTTAAGAAGAGAAAACAGAATACAAATGTTATTTTCATTACAGCATATAAATACAGACATTAACATATTTTTACACACAGTGATACCTGGTCCAGGATAGAAGATCTCTTAGACCTCTGTCTCTGGCGGAGAAGTACCAGGCCAGCAATAATATCACTAGGCACAATGTCCAGGTCTCTGAAGAACTCTGCAAAAAGGCTGGCCACTTCTGAATACGCATCCTGGACAGGAGAGCAGCAGATGTTAAGACAAGCTCACAAACAAAAACAACACAAAGAGGACTGAACTACAGGAGGTTTGCCACAAAATAGACATAATATAATCATCACACAACCTTCAAACTGTCTGACCCTCTTGTGCTCTGTTTAAGGGAACAATAGCCCATAGCAAATTTAAAAAAATTATATTTCTCCAAACCCCAATTGCAGTTTTGTTGGTTTATAAATTAGGTAGCATAACTTTAGCCCAAATGTGAGGAAACTTTGGCTTCTAAAATTCACTAGCACAGCATGTCTTGCTCAAGTTTTGATTTAGTCAGAGAGGAAAATACATTGGATTGTTGGCTAAAAGCTGATTTTGTGACTTTCATGACTTCAGGTCTGCAGTCTAGTCTAGTGAATGGTAGTTACTAAAATATCTATGACTGCAGATGTGCATTACTTATTTGCGGACAGCTTGTAAATTGATTTAGCCTGAAATGAAATCATTTTACTTTCATATTTTATATGAAATGCTTAATGCCGCTGGTAAGTAGCAGAGCAATAAGCTCCTTTGTGTCAAAGTCTTGACTCATTCTGTCAGGGCTTATTTGAATGAATGGTTCACTGGCCGTTATGCCTGACATACTTCTGGTTTCATTCCTTTTCTGTTTAACTTTAAGCGCTGAAAGGAAATGGCTAAGTGTGTGTTGTGACTCACTGATTGTGTATCCTGGGCTCTTGTGCAGCACATGAAGAACTTTAGTCTCCTGCTCCAGCTGCTGGCTTGGCCCTCCTCTAGTCTGTGTCTAATGGAGAGAAAGAGGCAAAGAATACTGTCGGGACTGAATTTGTGTGAAAAACAGGTAAGATGTGCATGCCAGGATGCTGTGTTTTGGTATTTTGTGTCAAGACAAAGTATAAAATAGAGAGAGAAACAGAATCTAAGGGGCTGTTAATACCTGAGTGTATACGTAGTGAGGTTGCGCTGACGCCGACGGGTGGCTTTCAGTTTGACAAACGTCCGACCCGTAGGATCAAAGGTGCACATGAGAGTAATGCAAACGCTGAATATCACTAGCCAGTTGCATGCAACAATTCCTGCAGAGAATATTAAAACATTATTCACACTCAAGCATAACAAACCCCTTTTAACTTAAAAAGTCCATTCCCATTCTCCTTTAAATCCTCTTTCACTCACCCAAAGCCAAGTTTTTGGCAGTGACATCAGAGCATGGCTGGTAATACTGGACAAGCCAGGCAATTCCCACCACAGCATATACTAGCTCGACCAACAGAATAGCTGGAGAGAAAAAGAGATAGAGAGGAAGTGAGGAGGATTGTGATCAATATGTGCCTAATCAATGTAAACAGTGTTCAAATCTTAACTTGGAACCACAAGTAATCCTCCCAACCACCTCTGCCAATTCTCACAAGGAGGAAGAGGTCATCCTGTTTAAAAGCAAGCCTCGGAAAGAAAAGGGAGTGTGCCAGCATGTCTTACCTAGCCGTATATAGAGGACATACTGCACAGCTTCCCTAGGCTGTGTGTACAGAATGCTGCCTCTCATGCTCAACCACATGATGGCGCTCTCACAGATAAGGCAGCTGACCAGGATGCCCAGGTACCCTCGGCCATGGTCCACCAGCGTTACAGAACAGGACTGGTCGGAGCCATACGGCAGGCCAAACAGAACCACGGACAGAACCACCAACCTGAGTATGAAAGGCAGAGATACAGCGATACATTTAAAATGAAACAGAAATGCAAAATAAATAAAAATCAATACAGTGAAAGAAACACGGACTCACCAGATGCAGTGCAATAGAAAAAGGAAGAGGGCGGGCAGCACCAGGTCATCACTGCCAACTGACCAGCGCCGCCGAAACATCACCATGCCAGGCATCACTTCCCTGTGGGAAGACCGAAGGAGAGAAACAACTTCAGGGACATCATTTGTAACCTTGCTTCTTTGACGAAAACGTCATTATGCCCTGATTCTCCACAGGTATATTTGAAAAGGTTTAACCTAATGTCCACACACAGCACATTTATACTGGACACATGGATGTCTCAACCAGTCAGATCTTGCTCAAAGCTCGGCATCATCAGCACAAATAGGGCAGTGATTTACTTTGTTTCTTAAACTCTCTACATCAAAACTGAAAGAGGGCTGCAGGGATTATAACGGAAATAGACTAGCACGGAGGAGAAGAGTGGAAGATAATGGGAGGTGAAGAAGATGAGACTAAGCAATTGAAGGGATGCAGAGAAAATGCACCACTTAATGAACAAAAGGAGAACCAGCTTTGATATATGATGGTACCATGCTGGTTATGGCCATGTGAAAAAGCTCTTACATCAACTCTTTGTTGAAAAAGCATTGTGAGTTTACTCAAGTTGCCTCTGGGATAAACTGAAATAAACTGTAAAAGGCATGGTAGGAAGGAAATAGTAAGGAGAGAAGGAGCCACAGAGAGGCTGATGGCAGGCCTTACAGTGCTGATACAGGCTGATACAGCCTTTATCGTGCGCTGCTCCTGCATATTTGCTGAAAGCTAAAGGACCGCTTTTTCAGTTCTGTCAGAAAAGTATGCCATCCATCATGCCAAAAGCCTCTCTCTCTCTCTCTCTCTCTCTCTCTCTCTCTCTCTGGCCATAGGGTAGAGATGAGCTTAGCAACATATAAAGCAGCCCAACTTAAGATTTCTTGTTGGTCACTATCCAGCACTCCTCTGCTTTTTAGTATTGTTTCAGAACATTTTTTCACATTTTTTTCTAGTTATTGAGAAACTGGCAGCACCCTCCTCATTTCACCCTTAAATACCACAGTCATCACAGTTGTTAAAGTCTCACTCTGCATCGTGACTGCATAAAATAGCACAATGGATAGTTGCATCATTCCTTAGTCAAAGGTAAGTGTAGTATTATACAAGAACTACCTGTTTGAAATTAATAAATACCCCGGCAAAGATGCAGTGATCTGCATTTCCACAATGGGTGTGACTGCAGATTATAAATGAGCAAATGGATGAAAAAGAGAAGATAGCCAAGTACTGGCACAACAACTTGGTTGTGAAGCAAAATTCTTCATTTGGCATCCCTTTGTTTGATATTTTCCATGTTTGTTCGCACTTCTGTCTCCTGACGTTATGTGTTTTGTTCCTGTTGCAACTCGTTCACCGTTCTTGACTGGAATGTATAGTGTGTGTGTGTGTGTGTGTGTATATATATATATATATATATATATAAAAAATGTTTTTCCCCCCCCTTGTGAATGTCAGGTAGTACCAAGGCAACATGGATGTCATTCCATTCCTAGTCTGGCCATTGACAGATTCTTTAAGAAGGTGAAAGCGCAAGCTGCAAATGAAAACCCAGCTGAACAACTTTAGAAAAAAAGAGTGGTCTGTCTGCAGAACAATAATTTGCTGTGAAAATAGCACCTGTGGTCCTTGTGCTTTGTGTTTCACAATGTTATGTGAAGTACATCCTTTTTTACTGTAAACAATAAAGTAGTACATGTGCTAAGAGTTTCTTTTGTTACTCCATGCCCCAATAGTGATGATAGATGTACAGATAGACAGTCTCTGAAAAGAGAGATGACAAATGTCCTCATTGTCATGCACTAACATGACAACGGATTTGAAAAGAAAAAGCATCTGCACTACTAATCATAAACTGGTAGGCTAACCACCAGTTTAAATGTAAAAGATCAGACCCTGAACAGATCACAAGGAGTTTGCCCTTCAGACATCTGCATAAGACTTGCCTTGGACCAAATCTTTCTAATGCTCTATACCAAACATGTATTCAATATAGCAGCTCAGCACACTATCTTGAACTGAAGAGGGGTCTAAGGTTTCTTAGGACCTAACAATGGGACTGTCCTTGGCAGTCTGTTATTATTATAGCTCTCCTTTGTATTTATGTTTTATTAAATTATTTCTCTCACTCTCTCTCTGGGGTGTGGACACAGGATGTCCGTTTTTTGTATTTTGTCTACATGTTTTTGTATGTTGTTATGTCAACCTTGTTTGTGTATGCATGAAATCCTACAAATAATTTTTTTTTTTTTTTAAAAAGACTACAAAGGACAAGAAAGGAAATCATCCATCCAGCCTTGTTCGCTAATCTTGAGAAATAACCTGAAAATATAAACAAACATGGTTTGTACTTCAACAAGAATGTACCTAATTACCTCTGAAGGAAGAAATCAGGCAAAGAAAAAAAAAACCTTCATTGAGGCATTTCTGCTACCACCTACATAGCTCTCAGTAGGGATGTGTAGAATATTACAGAAAAACACTGGCATTTCCTCTGTGCAGATCTGGTGGAGAGGTAACTTTTTACAAACCCTCCTCTTTCCTATTCCTACGCACACAGAAACACTGGAGAAGGAGAATAAACCAAGTTTTCTATGTTCTGGTTATTGGTAATTTGCTTCACAACAGTAGGTTGCTGTACTTTGTAGTGCAACCATTTATCAACAACCTGATTACTTTATCTAAATTTGTATACTGAGTATGTTTCCTCTAAAGCATTATCAAAAATGTATAATAATGCTGAATAATGTCTGTTATTTCATCAAAGATTAAAGGCAACCCTGTGCAGTTTTTGACCACTGTCAGCTCTATGGTGCAATGTTTTAATGAGTGGGGCCACGTTTTGTTTGTTTGCCAGCCAATATTTTCACATTATTCCACTTATCCACAGGTGACACGCCAAGAAACACAGCAATGTGCAAAGGCAGGACGAAAAATTTATGTAAACAATGCAGATCTCAAATTTTTCATAAACACTGGCTTTGCAAATGTTTTAGGAGGAAGAAAATGCATCCAACGCTTTTGTTAGGTCTCAAGGATAAACATAATGTGTTTTGTTGAGTAACACCGAATGTAAACTGGGCACTTTAAACATGTAAAATATCAAGATAATATTTTTTGTAGCCATATAACCCAGCTCTACTATTGTGCAGTATTGAGCTGGAAATGAGCCATGGACTTCAGACGCACACATGCATCATGGGCCTGAATGGGTATTGTGACGAAATGACAAGCACTGTCTTCAGCTAAAACTGAATCACATATAATTGAGTGACAGGACATGGCAATAATTAACTTGTTCTCTATTCTATTGAGAAGAAGAAATGACTGCTTTGTGAATGACCTTAAATCAAGCAAAAAAGCTTAATGCTTGAAAATGTACATTAAGCAGCAAAGAGGTCTACTTGTCTCCTTTTCTACAATAGACATTTTTAACTGCTCACCTCCCAACAGTGGTCACAATTAGACCCTCACCAACACTGACTGAAAGACACTCAATGCTATGTTTGCTTAACAACACAATAAACTACAGGCTCAAAACACAGCCATTAAGTTCAATCTACACATATAACAGTCTTGTGAGCTTCATGAAGCTGTTCTTCACTGTAAGGCTACTAGATTTAATTTTAAGGTGTTTCAGTTATCTCATGCATTCCCGTTTTCAAACCTTGATATGTACCTGTATGAAAAGGGACTCATACCACCTGAGACCCCACAGACAGCACAGCATTTGCCCCACCGAGGCGGTCACATTCAGATGGTAGAAGCTCAAGAGTAATCTGAAATATGAAACTCCTCGATTTCTTTGAGTAATACACCGAGTGGGCACAAATATCACAGGACAATTTTATGCCCAGTAAAGACTAATTCCTTCAATGTTTTAGTGACACACAGCAACTTAGCATGAGCTGTGTTGGCAGGTGATTACAACTGGCTAGATGGGTTAAACCATGAACAGTGGAGTGACAGCATGAGGGGTTTCCTTCCAATCAAAGCACTCCAGCAGGTGGTTTCACTGATTGGCAGACCTTCAACCAAACTTGTTTACTCTCAGCAAATGGTTGGATACCCAAATATAAAGCTTGGGTACTTGCTGTGATTTTTCATAAAAGCCAAAAGCTTCAGAGGAGACTGGGAACTTGTGGAATATGCATGGCCCAACATTTGAGCTACAGATTCCAGTTTTTAACATTCATCCTATGTGGCTCTTCAACTTTGAGGTAATGCAAGAATGTGAAAGAAACAAGGGCATGTGAATTGGTTCATGTGACTGAAGTCACCTCGCAGCTACTTGTAAAACTCTATCTTGGTTGGAGTAACATTAAAGAGGGACAGTGGAAGGAGGGAGGGAGGAAAGAAAGAGGGGAAAAGAAAATCTCAACTCCCCCCAAATCTCATTTAGGCCAAAACAATCAGGCCAGGGAAATCAAGAAGATCTCTTAAATGCAGAAGGCGCACACTAGACCACCAGGGACACGGTTATCAGCACTCTCCTGCAGGCCTGTTGTTACAATACGGCTTAAACTCCCAGCAGAGACCTCCACAGTGGAAAAAATATTAGGACATAATTATAAATTAAATGGAATTAGAGAGTATGCCCTTGTTGTAGTGTAAAGTGTAGATTTTTAAGTATTAGTCAAACTGTGTAGTGCCAGTTCCTTCTATCTATCCATGCATCCATCCGTTTTCTAAACTGCTTATCCTGTTCAGGGTCACGAGGGATGGAGCCTATCCCAGCATGCATTGGGTGATTTATGGTTTCCAAATTACGTTTTTTGTGGCACTGCAAACCGCCTTGCGGTTAACTGTTGCCTTCATCCCTGATCCAACACACTGTTACCTAAATAACAGATGATTTTGGCAATTAAATATACATTTTTTATTATTATTTTGGCTTATACTACTATCAAATCAGATAATGTGGAATGATCTGTCCAATATAATTAACCACTGCTAACAAGATCACACTATGTAAACCCAAGCACATTCAGTCATTCATAACCATTGCTTTCATGAAAGGACCAACACTTTGGCTATCAGGTGTATTACCGGTATGTTAAAAGAAAGACTTCATGACCACCATTTTTCAAAACTATTTTACATTTCTCTTGCTTATCATTTTGACTATGTGTTCCTTACTTATTCCTTTTATTGATGGTCTTTTATTATTTGATTCGATTTGGTCATGACTAGAGCTGCAACAAACGATAATTTTCAAAATTGATTATTAATGGTCAAATCTGTGAAATGTACAAAGTTCATGAAAATGTCCATCACAGTTACCCAGAGCCCTGAAGATATGCTCTCTTCGTTGATTTTAGACAGAGAAAAGAAGCAAATCCTCACTTTGGAGTAGCTGAAGTCATAGAATGTTTTGCATTATTGCCTGAAAAACAGATAGCTATCGAACTGATCAAAATTGTTGTGGATTAAATTTCTGTCGATTGATTAATTGACTAATCATTTCAGCAGTTATGTAAATGACTACAACATGTGGACAGGAGGGGGGGGTCACACCGCCGATCCAGTGATTAATGGATGACCCGTTCCACCTCCTGAGCCGGCCGCCCCAGTTATGAGTTATGACCTGTATGAACCCACTAAAATGCATTTTTAGACATGCACTATTATCAGCACCATTATCATTATCAGTTATCTTTGGATGTCATGTAGTCATTAACATCACAAACTTACTTTGGGGGGGATTTTTCACCTTTACTGGACCGCATAGCAGGCAGGAAATGTGGCAGAGAGAGCGTGAGGGGTACGACATGCAACAAAGGTCGCTGGCTGGAATCAAACCAACGACGCTGCGATGGCCATGCGCTGTAACCATTCAGCTACCAAGGCGCTCCTCATAAATCATTTTAACAGCAGGCCGGATTATGTTATATGTATTCAATCTGTTTTCAGGTTGTAATCTCACTTTTCAGGCCTCTGTCAGGCAACAACGGTAACTACAGATTCTGAGGTCAATCAATATTTCTGATTAATCACTCCTGAGGTTCTGAGGAGATCAATGTGCTAAGAGCACCTCAGAAAAATGTCCCTTTAACTATTAGTGTACTATCCAAGTCCAGCTGCAAAAGACTTATTATAAGTACAGCTTTGCCAAGTCCTCAAGATCAGACTTGAAACCTCAAATTTGCATTTAACTTCCTGTCAACCTTGTCTTTTCCTTACAGTAGAGAGTACACTAGCCCAATAATCTTAGTATAGGCAATCTATCAAGCTGCACAGTGACATACAAGAATTCAAGCCTATTACGCTTGTAATCAGTTCTGTGTACAACTCATCAGCACTGACCTCTGATGATGTCAGCTCTGCTAGCCTCATTTCATGGAAGAAGATTCTGGCCATCAGTACATGTCTCCACCCAACAGCCTCACTAATAGCAGATGCCTCCTCAAGGGCTTTCCCCATCCATCACCCAGAGGATGTGGTGGTGCTGCTTAGCTTCTACTGTAGACATTAGCAGATGCACTTAGACTTTTCACCACAGTGAAATGCTAACAGACACATACTTGCACTAACTGTGATGCACTGACATGGTTGCATGTGCTTTTGTTGTAAACTTAACTTCCTTAAGCAATTGAGAATGTGTGAGTAAACCAGAAAGGTGGATATTTTATTTTCATAAGATGTTGACAATCAGAAAACTGCATCACTTCTAAATTTGCACATTTGCACAAATTGGGTTTTAAATTGTGTTGTCGACGTGACAAGTAGCTGCGTGGCCAAAAAGAGTACATTACAGTACAGTACCCAGTACATTTAAACATAAAGCAAAGGTTAGTTTATGTTACAGATAGATGGATGTCATATTTCCACTCTACAAGGCATAAGCATAGTCTACATACGTACCATGGTTCTGACCATGATTACTATAGATCATGGTCTGAAAAAAATAAATCAAAGAAAGTACTTTGGACCATGGTACAAAACAAACACATTTGAAGTTGGATACCATACACGGTAAAAATGCTTTTTTTTGTTTAGCCTTTTTTTTTTTTTTTTTAAAATGAGCAAGGCATGGCTGTTCCCCCTTTGTTTCATCCAACCCTTTCCTGTCCTACATGTAAATATATACAACTTAAGCTCCTACACAAATTGGATTTATGTTATATACACTGTAAATTCACTAGTGTGAAATCAATCATTTTGAGCAGCTGTGGGTAGGACCCCCAGTTTTCTAACTCGAAAGTCAAACACTGATTAGTGAGACATTGTTGTGCCTGCATAACCACATTTTTTTTTTTAGATTTTGAAAGCACATTGATGCACACAACTATTGTAATTTAAGATGTGACAGCTAATTTGTTATTCCACTGTCCAAATATCCACAATTTCTATATTACTGCAGCTGTTGATTGACTAACATATGCTTTGCTCATATAATTCAATGTGATGATGCACAGTCAGGATAAAAGCAAATGTTAAGCCAATCCCTTATTGATGCTGAGGGAATAGTTCCTAATAGAAAAACTTCCTAATGTTGTTTCTGAGGTGAAATTTCAAACAAGTTTGTATTTTTAAACCTCCTCTCAAGTAATAATACATTCAGTTCCAGCACCTGAAGCTGGCACACACCACACATCCTGCTGTTTGTAACCTGAGATCAAAAGAGCATCTAAATGTCTAAAACCTGACCTTTAGGGCAACTCTAGTACAGACAACTCCAGGCTGAGCTGCTATGGTAGTGTGTTCTGCATACGGCATGAGTCATGCAAACTTCTTGACTCTCATCCTGAGCTAGTGACTCCGACTAAATCCAAATGACATGTGTTTTGTGAAAAGACTGACATATTCCTGCATGTGAGCAATGCTTTTGTGCTCTGCACAGTGTGCTACTGTGTGCCAGGCCCAGGCCCATACCCACGTGATGCAACAACAATGATGTAACAACAATGACAGGGCTCCCCGTCCGTCATTATGGCTTTGTCTCTGACATGGACATGAAACAAACAGGGCACAGGCATGCAGCACAGCAGCATCCAAAATGTTTTACTGAGAGTGATTGCTTTTGAATTGTCTGATGCATCTCCTAAACATGCTATACCCTAATAAAATCAAGGAATCACATTAATATTATTTTTACTTACACAAAGCCTATAGGTGTTTAAAAAAAATTTATCTGTCTGTTCTGTTATTTCTTTATTCGGTCTATACACACTTATATCCACCTTTGCTAATAAAAGGTCACTCGAATCCCATCTGAACTAAACATTGTTGTACAGTATATTCCTTGTTTTACAGACAGCAGGTTGATCTGGAATGACTAGCAGCAGGTGTTTTAGTATCCCACTCTTCCATCTCACTCACAGTAATTCTGCTGCAGCAACAGCAGCATCAAGCCAAGCTGTGGCTGACAGCCTGTTGGTTATAGCCTCTTTCTATCACATTCTCTCCCTGAGAAACCTTTATCACCACTGTAGCCAACCAAGCTCAAGAAGAATGTTTACTTTGTCTAGCAAACATCTCCACGCTCACAGGAGAGAGCAGATATTACAAACTGGTTTAAAAACAAACAGGTTAGAAATTTTTATTCATTATAATAACAGATTAACACAATTCCCAAGTGATTAATATGTTACTGCAACATACAACATCGTTACCCTTTTTAAAAAAAAATTGAAATATGATGAAGCAGGTCTTTTGTGGTCACTTTGCCTTCACACTAATGAAAAACAGCACTTACAACTTCAGACAGATCAATTCAAACCTAAACCTTATCACAAGGTACCTTTCAAAGTGACAATCCAACCATAATCTGCAGTATATTTTGAGGGTCAAACAATCCACCTGCTGTAGGCTTAAAAAGTAATTGTGCAAAGTTTGTCCTGTCCTCATTATCACCCTGACTTCTGTCAGTTACAATGGATTCCAACAGTATCCCATTTTTCATGTTGGAAAAAGTCAAAATGTTCACATAAACCTCTGAAGCCATCCAGAATCTCAGAATTTTCTAAACACATTTTATCCCAAACTGGCTAAACACATATCTTGACTGCAGAGAATTAGATTATGCTAAAAGGGTGGTTTAAGAAGTTTCTATGGACATTTTGCTGTGAAAGGTGTCACCAGTGGAATCCATTTCACTAACAGGCAGTCCTTTCAGGCCTACACGGGGTGACTCTTTGATACTCAAAAGACAGATTTTGGGTAGAGCAACACTTCAAGCAACTTTGTGTTTATTATTATAGTTTGAACAGATATGATGATACAGCCACCAACAAACAACAGGTGTTTTTTCGCAGGTACGCACATTTAGTCTGACACTAAAAAACAGGATGCCTGGTTGTCTTAGAAACAGGGAAGCTGTGCCGGTGTATCAATGTGTTGTGTGTTTTTCAGCACTTGTTTAAACAAACATGAAACATCGTTCCCCTTTAGCTTCGTCAAGTGGTTGATACTACTGGATGCCATTCTGAAACTGAGTGTGTTTTTGTGGGTATCCATCCAAAACTGGGATGCTCTGCTCTGATGCACTGAGCATGCTCTGATGACATTTCTTGTTAAATCATGCTTTTCCTATGGTGTGCTTCAAAAAACATCACATTGACGAGTGGCCTCACCTCTTCTTCAGTGAGCACACTGGATCAAAATGTTTTGGCGGAACATTTCAAACTATCTATTCCATTTCTGAAGTGTATTGCCAGGGTATTTGGTTGAGCGATAAACAGGATATACATACTACATTTCTAAATTGTATCCATCTTTAGCTAACAGTTAAAACACTTATGGACATTTTTCAATCATCCGTAGGGGCGTGATTGTTTACTTGTTCCTGGTTATAAGTACCACTCTTACAAACTATGACTCTAAATGTCAGCATAGATTACAGAAGCTTTCACTCACAGCACACTTAAGGTAAGAAGAATATCTATGTAAACTAAGGTGTGTCCGACAAAACACAGGTAACAGTCTCCAGCTTTCACTTAAGCATCTGAATACATCCTGGATGTATCTGACATTTACTGCAGCACGTTTAGTTTCTGCAGCAAGTAAGGATGTCCTGTGCTGATCCGGGGGGATGTGAATGCTTACGTGACATTTTCATCTGGTGAATGAAAAATGTATATCTTTTAAAATAGCTGGGCGTATCTATTTTTTGTGTTCACAGAACAATGTCTTAAATGTCATGCTGTCTGTACAGTGTACAGGATGTTGCTTTGGTGACAAAGTTGCAGATGTGGGAGTCTATACAAGGTTCAGCCAGGATTGCTATTAATCATGTGATATTCCTGGGGTTGTGTGTGTTAAAGGGCTATTCAACTATTGCACAATTAGTTGGTGTTATTAAAGAGAAGCTCTGTGAGCACAGATTCAGGCACAAGGGCATGTAGTGACTTCCCTGTCCTGCAGGTAGCTTGTTATGATGTCAGAATCAATAGGCATCAACAAGAAACGAGAAATGTTTGCTTGAGGGAACAGTGAAGGCAGGCTGAAGAGGGCTTGGCATGTAGTGAGGTGCAAATCTGGACAGACTGGCTTCTGAAAACGTCTACAGAAAATGCTGAGGTTATGCCGGGTGGCATGATGGCGCGAGTGCAGCACAGTCTCAGATCTCTCTGTCATTCATCCATCTGTTCCAGTCTCTCTCTTTTTCTGCCTGGGTCAGTGTTACACTCTGCTCAGATCAAGATTGTCTCCAGCATTTGTCATATGATCCTGGCTCGTCTCCTGTTGTCTCTAATGATCCCGTCTCTCCCTATTCTGTCACACTACAGCAGTATTCTGTCCATCCTAAAGAATCTCACCCTCTGCCTTTCTCATCTTCTGCCTTCCCATCATCGTGCTCTCTCCTTCTCCTTCTTCCCACACACTCATTCAGTATTCATATTTTAGAGAACATTTATGAGCATGAAACCGAGCATGTGCATCTGCACCATTTTTTCGGTGCAGAGGAAACCTACATTTTCTTCTCGAGCCCTTCGCTGTCCCCCTCCTCTTCCTTATCTAGCTAATCCAGACTCTGGTTTTGGTTTCGTGTTTGCTCATCTTTTTTTAGACTGAAAGCCATGTGCCACTCACTCCTACTCTCCCTCTGCCTCTTTCTCCATCTTTTTCTCCCACTGCCACCCACTCAATCCCTTTCACCTCTTCCCACTCCATTTTCTCTTCTTTCAGTTGATGTGATAGTATGTGCACTGCAGATTGCATGTGTGTGTTTGTGTATACATGAATGTTTTTTTGGTGTTGGGGTGGTAACATATGTGCTCTGCCAACCTGTCTGTGGCTTGCTGCCACAAACAAACAATGTACAGATCCGTGTGCCACAGTATCTGGTCAGATACTGAAAATAACTGCAGCAGTTTTGTCCATGCAACACACCACTGCAGCTATAGGTTTTCAGCAGTGTGCTGAATGTAATATGGTACTTTAAATTGCCAATTTAAACACACTTGTATTGAACAGCAGCTTATTAATGGCTTCGCTGCAGAATCACGATTTCAGTTCTGCATCTTAAAGATTTTGCAATACGTGCAAGTCTGTCCGGGAGGGGACACACACACACAAACACACAACCTCCTGCAAAGCACCTGCCAGACCATCAATAGGCTACTGTCTCACGGATATTGATATTGATGCCCTTTAACAAGTGGCTTTTTTGTATCACCTGTCCCATCATGCACTGTTAAAAAGAGCATGTCTAAAATGAAGGTGCATGTTATGACAACGTCTCCACAAGACATAGTGAAGACCTTACATAAATCAAAGTCTTGTACATGCACTGGGGATATAACAGAAGGTTATTAGCATCGGAAAACTTAAAAATGTTATTCACCTCGTAATCCCTCATGAACTTCCATTTCAAGCTCCATGTCTGACAAATGTATACACAGAGGTTACTGGAACTCATTTCCTATTTTTTCCAAATTTTGAGTGGCATTACACTTTGAAACAACAAGAGTATCACATTTTGTCTGGGTTCATTATCTCAGACAAATAATTTAATTAAATGAGTGTCCATTTAATTAGTGTCCTAGTGTTTTTTTTTTTTAAAGTTTAAAAAAAAAAAAGAATTTCCTATGTCCATTCTTCTCTCACGAGCACTCACCTACACATCATCACGGCACGACAATACAGCTGGGCTGTTGAGATAATACAAACTTTTTCTACCAAACATATGCCCATCGTTAGTCTATCAGACTGCTATTTATTTATTCCATTAACATGGTGTTTCTTACAGCATAGAATATACTGTATGTCAACATAGGTTTATGATTATTGCAGCTTGATATACACAAAAACAGCGTACACATGGTATTTACATTTATACCATGGTCAATGAAAATGGCCGGTTGTGTGTTATTTCCAGACGGCTCTGATGTAGTGTCATTATTGTTCTAAATAAATATGAAAAGGCCTATAAAAAAATGTACAAGTGGGCATTCCATTCAAAGTAACACATACAAATCCTGAAGCCTCATTATAGATTTTAATTTAAAGCCTTTCAGGGCAGCACAAACTGAGGAAGAGGAAGCTGACGACAAAACGATGAAGATGAAACACTTGTAGAGAAAACTTAACCAAAGGCACCAAACTTTGACAGAAGTGGAACTGATCAAAATACAAGAGAAACATAAAATGTACATTAAACAACAGCCTAGGCAGTTATATCTCACAGGACTTCCTTCTGTTTAAAGGGGTGACTGCAGATCAATAATTGTACCTAAATCCATAGAGTAGTCATGTTATATTCCACTCCAGGCTAAGCAGCTATCAAAAAATAATGTGCTTTGGGTGGTTCTTAAATACTGCCTTATACCCTGTCCTTTAGACATACTTACTATTCTTGGTCTGAACTCTAACCATCCCTGATTTACCAAATGCAACAGGACTTCATACACCATACATTTAAGGCTATTGTCTAAATTATAAAAAGGCACAAATGTGAGAAAAAAGTGCTAATTTCTTTGCAATCCTGCAAAAGCAACATTGGAACATCACAAATGACTAAATTTGTTCCGTCATTTTTGACACAGGTTAACTGCAGGACCAAAACAATCAAATGGGGCAAAATGCTCTACTTTGCTGGTGTTTGATCCCAAAGCAGTGTGATTCCTTAAGTACCTGTAAACACCAGCATTAAGCCCTGCTAAATCAAATAATCTAAAATAATTAGTCAATATTAGAGCAGAGGAGCCAGTTTTCTGGCACAAGGAAAGGTCACACACAATGCTTTGGAAAACAAAGAGACAACATACTGTATCTAAGGTACTTGGTTTCCACTGGGTTGAAGCCTAAAGGGATACCAGAAAACCAAGTGTAAACACTGGTGTTGATGCAGCCTTACATGGCTGGGCTTGGATTTTGTATTTTAATTTGATTAAATATAAATTGTATAAGCTTGTCAATAATCAATGGGCTTAAGGTAAGAGGCAGAACTGACACATTGAAAAAATCAGTATAAAATTAGAAAGACATCAATAGTAAAAGCTGGGATCTAGTCCATCTTCTGTGTGCCATAAACACTCAGCGCCTCTGCTCACAACAAACTTATCTGGTGCCGTACCATAAAACTATAAGACTACAACAGGTCTAGACTGCAGTATGTTTCCACGTTTCTTCACTCTTCTCCCCTGAACTCAAGTAATGTTTTGCTCAAAATGAATTTTTTTTTATTTTATAATTATATATATATATATATATATAAAAAATATACTCTCTTAGACTGGATTGCCATATTATTTTTCAAAGCCCTTAGAGGCATTCATTATCCTTACTGGGACAGGTCATCACTCTCCAACTGACACCTCAGGTCATTTATGCTGAAACAATACTTAGCGAAGGCATTTGCACTCTGAGGGGCATGAACACAATGACAATAGAGAAAAACACTATATCCACATCTGGAAGTCGTGAGAAATGGAGGGCCCAAATTATCAGTGAAGTATTCTCAGTGTGAATGATAAACAGGTGTGACATTCCCCTTACTGCCGCTATGCCAGCTCCTTTTTTATTTAAAAAAAAAAAAAGGAAGCATGTCATCTGCCCAACCAAAAGCATACAGTCTGGATAACGTATAGGCTAGGCTTTAAATCGTCTATTAAGGAAAATACCAATGAAATTATCATTTAGCTACTAAATAATCAGAAAAATGTGAGTACTTTGGGGTACTGGCAGTATACACCAACTAGGCTAAAAAACTGGATCAGCCATAACATTATGACCGCAGTGGGTGGGATATATTAGGCAGCAAGTGAACATTTTGTCCTCGAAGTTGATGTGTTGGAAGCAGGAAAAATGGCCA
>LKNJ01001633.1:0-84778 GCA_002120245.1 Maccullochella peelii
TATATATATATTTGATCCCTCTTATTGATTTTATCTCTTTGTTTTGTCTGTATTTTTAATCTAGTTTTTAATCTAGCTTTTATTTAACTCTATTTTCTTTTTATAATTGTTTTTATCATTATAGCTTTTAAATCTATTTCATTACATTTTCATCAATTTTATTTTTTCGTGTGCATTGGTCTCAAATTCAAATTCTTAAATTGTTTTATTTGTTGTCGTTATGAAGCTCAGCGTAAATTCAACCATTCATTCACAGCTCTCTCTCTCTCTCTCTCTCTCTCTGCTTCTCTTAATCACCTGATTATGGACATTTTCTCTCTCACTTATCCAACCAGATTTTGCCATCATTTCCATCAGCCAATCATACTGCTGCTGCAAACTTTAAATCTGTTCTCCTCTCTCTTGATGTCACCTGTCATTTCAGTGTGGATTCATTGCGACCCTCCCCCACCCCGTTGAAGCACTTTGAACTGCACTAATATCACCTTCCCTCAGTTACTTCTCCTGGAAAAATACAGCACGAGTTTCATTTTAAATCACTATGAGATTTTTACTAATTTCTGATTCTCCTGAAATTGTGCTCCCAGCCTTATATCACACTTCGCACTAAGATTGTGATTTTTTTCCCTCACATCTTAATTTGCACTCATTCTATTCTAGTGTGTCACTATGGAGAAACCTCTCAGAAATGTCTCATGAGTCCGCGAGTGTGAAATCTGCTATTGTGATATCACACACTTTTCCTAATTGAGCACCTGTTGCAGTTACTGTGGATGTACAATCTCATATGAGTCATTTTACTGCTGAGTATGGAACAGCTTGTGATGCGGCGGCAGCTGCAGTGATTGCATTATAAAGTCATGTTGGAAAAAAATACATGATAGATTAAATTTGTCATTGCAGTATTGTGACTTGGTATTGTGAGTGGGAGCTGATGATTCCTGGGGAGTCAGGCAACACAGACATTGGTAGCATTTGACTGCTAGGGGAGACATTTTAAACATTGTGGGAATTAACTGGGATGGGAAAAGATAAAATTACAGTGGTATTATCCTTTTACTTTAAGACAAGCTTACTGGGGATACATGACATTAATCTAATCTAATACTTAGCTCCAGGGCATAAAAAGCAGCGTAAGTTATTGTGTATCAGCCCGCTCCAACATTCCTCACAGTTATGGGTGTTCCTTGGATCAGCACATTTAAGCACATATTCTACCAAGTTTTGGCAACGCACACACTTCCTGTCTCTTTTCATTGTATACAACCATATAGAACAATCATTTCTCACAGTGATCTTATAATTCACAACTCCACTTGTATGTTTTTTTCTATCTTCTTTAATTCACTAAACTTATTAATTGCATAAATCTGCTGCAAAAACTCTATGAATAACTTAACGATAAAGCACATAACACATAATCTTCGTCCCTTTGATCACAATTTATTTCTT
The DNA here is from genome assembly GCA_002120245.1 of Maccullochella peelii. Lineage (NCBI taxonomy): Eukaryota > Metazoa > Chordata > Actinopteri > Centrarchiformes > Percichthyidae > Maccullochella > Maccullochella peelii. Next base: position 1,453 of record LKNJ01001633.1, read on the forward strand.
GGTAATGTTAAGCTTGGCCCCCTTAATGTTATGTAATTGAATAATATTTCATTAATTGGTATTGATTTTATTACTTCAAATGGGATCAACTTCCTTGCAGTGACAGAGAGCTGTCTGAATGCCAGAGAGTTTGGCTGCCTCGCTAATGCTAATCCATCTGATTTTTCATCTTTTCAGAATCCCGAACTTGCTGCCGGTGGTGTAGCAGTCATTCATCGGAATAAAAGATTGCTTAAAAAAAAATGCTGAGCAGGACTAAACGGAGCCAGCCCAGTCAGTAATTCATATTGCTTGTATCACCTGACTTTCCAGCTGATATTGTCATTTTGACAGCACACTGTAACTGTGTCAAAACATGCTACCTTTGTTAGACTTTCTGGGTGACGGTGAATGTGCAGTTCTAACATCAGTTTAGGTTCGATTTAATTTAATGATACGAAAACTATAAAACTTATTTTACAACAGCATGTATATGAAGTGTGATCATCATTCTGTGATTTCTGCACTGCACCTGACTGATATAGTTGCATGTAAAATTAAATGACACACAGATGAAGCAAAATACTGGTCAAGCAGCTTTCTCTGCCGTCACTGTAGGCAGGTGGAGGCATGATACTGCAAAATGAAATGTGCCTGGAGCAATTTAAATGTCTGCAACTGCAGATAACATCTGTAGCATGTCTAGCTGCTACACAGTGGAAAATGGTTCACTTCAGCGACACTGAATCTGTTGCACTGCAATGTTCTACTTCTGCTACTCATATGAGGCTCATAGGCCGGTAATTTACATTTATGTATTAGGTATTCAGGTGATGTTGTCATTCAAAGAGACACACCATGAGTGCTTCTTAATTAGACATCATAATGAGCCACCAGCAGAGGTTACATGCCTTTGAAAACAGAAATGTCATGCAGTATCTAAGAAAAATAAATAATAGAAAAGTACAAATGCAGGAAGAAGATGGGGCAGAGGAGAGACGTGAATTCCTTTTTGAAGAAGTGAGTTTTTAATTCATGCTTGATAATAGTGCAGTCTGCACTGAGCTAGGAGCCACTTTTGGGGATTCCAGAGTCACAGCTGCGTGGAGAGACGGCCAGGCTGGTAAGAGAGCTAAGTGCTCAGTAATAGCAGAACAGAATGGACCACGGGGCCTGGACTGTTTAGGACTGAGGTTATGGGGACACAGCTTGGAGGGAACAGCCAGGAAAAATGGTGAAATGAGGAGCAGAGTCCTCAGTAAGGACGCTTTTGAAGGGCACAAGGTTAGAAAAAAAACATTCCACTTAGTTAAGTGACAGGAAAGCTGCTTATATACAATTATTTTATTTACAATTATACATTCTGAATAACCAGAAAGACAGTTTATTTTATTTTATGTTTTATGATAAAGACAGTCCCCTTCTTATTTTTTGGCTCTTGGTGCCAGCGTGAAGAAGCTCTAAACACAACAGTGATATGTTAACTCCTGCTGTGGCAAACATGTTAGCAAACAATTGCCTATTTACACATCCAGCAAAGGCTGAGAAACATTAGCATTCATTTTGAGTCGTGTTTCTGGCCATCTGTTACGTGCCATTCTATGTCTTCTTGTTGTGTCTGTGTCTGCTCTGTGTTCTAGGTTCAGTTTCTTGATTACTAACAGAGGGCACCTGGGTAAGCTGTGGGCTGGGTCTATAAAAGTGGCTCCTTACTGTGCCCACACACTCTCTCACTCCCTGGAACAGGACTCAGTTTCTTTGTTTGTTCTCCCAGTCGATGTCTTTTTATTTTGCTACGAATAAATGTTAGTTTCTTTTTGGAATTTAATCCGGTGTGGTGTCCCTCCTTATGTTGCGGCCTTTGAGCGGGTCGTAACACCATCTAACAAATATGTCCAGTAGTCACTCTCACTTTGATCGCCACTAACTCCTAGGGGATATATCTGGCTTTTAGCTGCTAAATGCTCCACAACTGTTCCCCAGCTAGTTGCTAACTTTGTCTGTCTGGAGAAGTGGATGATGAGAGCAGTAAGACAAAACCAACACAATGAGCTGGGACACTAAAACACTCACCAGTTGGGTGATTATTTTCTTCAGTAATTTGATCCATTGCTAATATAAAAATATAGATTAGTGCAGCTTTAAACTGGGTTTTATGTCTTTGATATGCTTGACGGGAACTAAAAACCTCTGATACCAACTGAAACACCCCTTTATATTTGAATCATATCCATGGGTGGTGATAGGAAGATACAATATGTCAAAACATCTGTTCAGATGTCTCCATCATACAAAACAATACATTTGCTGCTGTTGTATGTAGCAGGAGGTTCTGTTCTTACCTCAGTCACAGCGAAGCTGCGCTTCCCGCAGGGCACAACCTTGTACCATTTGTCATGCAGCATGTCCATGAAGCCATCTGACTTGTACTGACTAACAAGCTCTGAGATGTTGGAGGTGAGTGGAGAGTTCTGAGGGAGGCCAATCCCATAGCCTGCCATTGGAAATACACAGTACAGACTCATTATTCCCGTCACAACAGCCACATCATTTTCACTTCACCTCCATGTACTGCCATTATATTCTTTCACTGGTTTATAGCTGTGCACAAGAATAAGGAAAATAACTCTGAGCAGAAAAAAGGGAGTCTTGGCGATTTTTGCCAGTGCTTATCAGAAAGCACCATTGTTACTCTAAAACAAAGCAGGTTCTTGACATTGTAAATTAATCTCAGAAGTTTTTAGCATGCCAGGAAAGTGTGACAAATTCAACAACAGCCAATTACAAAAGTACCTTGCCTTGGTAGGAAGTACACAAATTGATTTGCATTGTATCCTGAAGGCATAAGGGTGCATTAAGTAATTAACAACAACACTGGAATCTGGGACTATGGTGTCCTGTAATGGAAGCAACCACCATGGGAACATTTTCACTGTGGGAGGATGAAGTGTGGTAAATGGACCAGAGATTAACAGTAGACAGCAGAGAATCTAAGCTGCTGAAAGCCAGAAGATTAACTGCTATGAAAATGTTGAGTGATTGATATTGTTCAATGGCTGTCCTAAAAATGCTCATGGTCCGTTAGTGTGCAGTCCTGCAGAAAGTCCTCTTAAAATCTAATTAAAAACCAAAACATATTTGTGAATACTATTGATGATGCCAGAAATCAGACTGTTTCCAGTACTGACAAATGACTAATATAATCTAAAACTTTCTTAATCAACCAATACCCTAATCGATAAGTCAACCGCATATATATTGTGTACCATTTTGTGTCCCAAATAAGCAAGTAATTTGTCATATAATAAGCTTCCAAGTGTTACCTTCTATAGCAAAGGGTTTTCCAACTGTTAGTGTTTTACAGTCTGCATCTATGGAGACCTCATAGTCCAGCAGAGCTTTGTCCATGATGAATGCATCCAGCTTCTGAGGGTCGGCCCTGTAAACACACAGCAAGTAGATACTGTATACTGGTGGTGATGGTGAGGGCAATTAAATATATGACATTTCAGATGTTGTGTGTGCTGTTCAGATAATCAGAGCAGAGTGTTGAATTATGCCTTTAAGACTATCTTGTGCATTTGAAATGTTTTTGATGGATGACTGGGCAGACAATCAGATGGACTGGGACTGATCCATAGTCACTCTCCCAAATTCATTGTGGTGAGAAATATAACCAAAGCACTCGCAAAAATCCTACATCTTCTGGGAACCAAACCCCAGGAACACACAAAAGTTTTAAAGCAACCCTTTTCACATGAAAAATTAACCTTTAACACCTCCTGAGACACAAACTTAAATGAACCTTACTTTGTCATCTCACTCCTGGCCTGCTACTCTGAGTCATATTTTCTCTGTTTTTGTCCTCATGTCAAACCTTTGACCTTACAGAGGGAGTGTAAAGAATTAGAAAACTTTAATTTTTTTGTCTGTTTTGGTAGGTCTTGGATGTAAACTTCATATGCTTTCACTTCATTTTACGGGAAAGGTGAAGTTGAATAGAAAGACGTGGGGGTTTGTATGTTTCATGTTTGAGAATAACAAGATCCAATAAACGATAAAACAAACACATACTGTAGACGCAACAATAAGACTGAAAGCAGTGAATGAAGAGAAAAAAGCATGTGAGAATGAATTTTGTGCTTGTGGGGCCTTTCAGAGGGCAGATTACGCAATAACTGAAAATGATTCCTCAAACTTCTTTCAGCCTTTTGTCTTGTTGTCTGTACCTCATATTGCTCAGGCCGGTCTTGCCTGTGGTTTTCCAATACTTCCAATACTAATACCATATGCCAGTAAAATTACTGCCTTTCTGCCAGTTTCTGCCAATTTACTCGCATTCCTCACTCCAAGTCTGTTATACACTCTCAGTGAGGCTTTTACAAATCAACTCAAAATGTCTTTACTGACAGCCGAAGCCTACTGGGATACAAATTCTACAAAGCCCTTTTCAAGATATTCTCTGTATTTTTTTTGCTTGTTATCAAGGAAGGACCGTGTTTGAAATCCTCCGCTATCTTCTACGCACAAGCCGGCTGTTCATTATTACAGGCTGAATTAGGTTGCAGCTTATGTCCTTGGTCTTTCCACCACAGTATGCTATTGATGTCATGTATTTTATGACCAGAGCACTACCTTGACATCAAGCAATTACCTAACCAATATGATTAAAGCATGATGCCTCCTTTTCTGCATCATCTTCCTGCAGTGATGCTTGTAAAAGTAACTGAATCATGTATTTGCATCCCGATGGCAGGAGTGGAAGAACGCCACCAGTGACAGGACACATTTCTGTGTGTGCGGCTTTATATAATACAATGCGATGTGAGACACAGCAGTTCCATTCATGTTGATTCACCGAGGTTGATCAGGGAAAAGTCTTCACATCATGAAGTAAGACCGGTTAGCAGCCCCCGGGTTAAAAATCCTTTCGAATAAACTGTTATGTCTCAGGTGTGAGCTTGTGTTATGTGAAACTCATTCACAGATTAGACTATATTAAGGCATATAAAAGCAGCATTTCCAATATTTCTGACACTTTAATAAGCAAGCCAAAATAGTACAAAACTGTTGTCTGATGGCTGATAATGCTCCAGTCAGTGCACTTTCTCAAAATGCTCTAATTATATAGTAGACAGACTGCAGTCAGCAGTTGTTGCTAGTTTCAATTGCTGTGGTGAGACGTGTTCATTAAGCCGAAACACTACAGTAAAAGCAGCACTGACAAAAAACACATAGGTGCATAGTGTGCAGGGATGTGTTAGGTACGGTTCAGCTGTTTTTTCTATGTGTTTCCCCCTCCCTGTGTTCTGTTTGTGACTCTGCTCCTGCCTCGTTGAGAACTGGGTCATGGGGGCGTGGCTGCCTGCTCTGCTGATCGCACACCTGAGGATCATCATCATCCACCTGCAGTGTTAGAAGCCTGGTTCTCAGTGCCAGATCGTACCATCTACTCATGTGGTATTCACGTCAGGCTAAATGAAGAACAGAATCCATGAAGTTTTTGCTAAGTTTTGATCCAGTGTTTTTTGTGCCACAGATCCACCATTGCCTCCCAGAATCCCATTTGCCTTGGACAAGCTTTCCTCCCACGAAGCACTCCACTCTACACCGCAGCCGCCACGCTCCTCTCCTTCACTCATCTGGACATCTACCACTCCAAGCTCCACGCATTCAAGTCCCGCTGCCGCTCCATTTCTGTCTATAGTAAACCACCTTTACCTTACTCTCCTGTCTCGGAGCTCTGTGTTTGGGTCCAGAGAAACCGTACTGAAATGTAACAGGATGAGAACCAAGACAACTGCAAATAGATGTCTAAATTTCAGTACATTTCCACAAGCAGTGGTGTTATAGCAATCAGGGTGAATGAAATGTTTGTATCTATCATAATAATTAAAAAGAAAATACTTATCATGATCCAAAGAAACATCCAAAAATGACAGTTGAAGAAAATAGAAGATCTAAACACATCTAATGAAAACATTTAAAATGTCTTCTTCTGTTCCATGTAGCAAAACTGTACAAAAATAAAAGATGATTTAAAAAACAAAAAAGACTAAAACACTGTTGCAGACTTTGTTTTCTTCAATCTATGCAATTGATTGAACTTAAACAGCACCTTCAACACTTGGTTGACTTATTAAGGTAACCATAGCAATCCCAAAATTCAGTTTTATTGGGACCAATTCATGAATGCTGACTTTATTCTCCACATGGGGCTAGTCCAGTCAATGCAGTAACCAGAAGATGCATTATACTATAACATGAGTGTCCAATTAACACATATCATACTATATGATTATGTAACAGCTAATGCCTGGTCCCTTGGGGAGTAAACCCTGAGCACCGAGTGTTCAAAGTTACATTGCGGCACACTTGTATGCTGTCTTGTTCCCCAGTTGTAATTTTCTAAAGATGACATTTTCCCTGGAACCCTCTAATCAGTATTTTACAAGCTCAGTAAAAAAAAAAAAATCTTGTTTCATCCATTCAAATTGTGTCCTACCCAGCCTAGGCCTGCATTCAAGCTGCCTTTCTCACTATATTCTGCTTTGCTCCATGGGGATGCCAGCTGAATGTTGAAGCAGCTTAGGATGACAGCAATGGCAGGGTAAGAAAGAGGGTGAGATCTGAATGCAAACGGGAAAGCTTGTGGTGAGGAATGACAGCAATTTTTTTTTTCAAATTTTGATTTTCCATGGACACGCAACTCATATTACTTTTTAAAAAAAAATAAGATATGGTTTCTTTTTTCCATTGATTTTCAGGGAATGACAGCAAGAGATAACTGGTTGGATAGTTACTGAACATTAGAGGACAAATGACAGTGGTACCAGGTTCAATGACAACTACCCTGAATGTACAGTACATGATTTCTTATGAGTGTGTACCTTAATGTTTTTGTGTGTGTCTGCGTGATGTGTGTGGACTCTACAGCGTGTGTAACATTGTCTTACTTGAGATTACGTATGCCATCTGGTGTTGCTGGGACATTGTATCTTCTCATGTACTCGTGCATCTCAGGGAAACTCTTCTTGAGGTAGTCCTCTGCGCTGCTTTCTCTCACTGTGGCAAATCGGAATCCCTGGGAGGGATGGTGCAACTGCAGGAAAGAAGAAATAAACCTACATTTTACCCTCAGAATGCCTTAAAAAATATTGATAATATTGATATATTTCATTTTAGTCTGTTGTTTCTCTTTTCTTCAGTGGGTCTGTTTTAAATGCAGAGGGAAAGCTTTTGTGAAACTGATTTTTTTCTTTTCTTTTCTGGAACCGACTCTCAATATCCCTGCACTCTTGTGATTCAGAGAGTTGGTGAGTTGACAAAAAACATTAATTACCTTACCCCAATTGCCCTTACAAAGGTGGTTAAATTAAATAATATATTTGCTGACTTAAAGTTTAAAAGACTGTACTCTTCACAAGAAGCGCTCTTTTAAAATGTAGAAAAAAATGCCTAACCTTCTGGTCTGCAGAGAAATTCCCCAACAGCTTGTTAGTCATCATGAACTCGAGATAAACTAAACAACCATGTTTGCAGACATACATGAACAAACAAACAAATGAAACGTAGTCAATTTCAAAACTACATTTTAAACCAAACCAGTGAGAGAAGCACAGAGAAAAAAAGAAATAACCAAAACTGTTCTAACATTGGTAGAAAAGACCGTATTAATGTAGGATCTCATTACTCATATTAAGATACTGATGGAGAAAATAGGTTTTCAGGGTCTTTAAACTTCAACTTTAGAAACTGCAGTTATTTGCAGTGTTGCACTTGTCTGACTTTTGTACCTTTGGGTCATGTATCCCTGACAGTTGTTCATAGGTCTTCTCCCCAACCATGACAGCAGCTAGATTAGCGGTGTAGGTGGACAGACAGAACAGACAGAAGATGGCCCAGAGGTTCATCAGCAGGCGGCCTGTCCAGCACTTTGGCGGCTTGATGGCCACCGTTCTCCCAAAGAGAATGGCGTAGCACACGTTAAGCGCTGACGAGAAAGAGAACACCCGGTCGCGGTTGCGTCCACGTGGCGTCATACCAAACGGGCTATGCCACTCATACAGGGTGAGGAAAACAGCGGTGACGTGGAGGGAGACAAAGATGCCGAGCCACATGGACCAGTGGAGAGGCCACATGAAGGCACCGATGGGTGCAGCTGTGTCGCGAGTACGAACCTGGGCAGGGGGGGACACAGGATTGAAAAAACCTTAATAACTGATATTATAAAATCAAGGAATTGGTGTCATTATCATAATTTCTACAACTTGTTCATGTTTAGAATAAGCCCCCAAAATTAGTGTCTGAAAGTAAACTTGCATTGTGTCTTTTTCTGGGGATTTGGTAGGGTTAGGACTGGAAAGTCAAATATGGATGGGATACGGAAAGTATTTAGATCTGTTATATACAGTATTATCTTTTTTTTGTTTTATATGCCGCAGCTGTTTCAGCGTCGGGTTAAGGTGTTTGGTTATTTGCTCATCAGAAATTCAGTAAATAATTTTACATGGAGTTATTTAACAAAATGAGCAAGGAGCTGAAACAGGAGTCTCACAAAAAGTCACAGAAGCGAGACGGGATGGGAAGGAAAACACTGGGAGCAGGATAGATGGGAGGGAAATTTCAACCCTCCCCATCACCCTGTACTAGTACTATAATTAATGAAAACAGTTCACACATGGAAACTACAAATATTCTAGCCTAGCATTAATCGGTCAAACATCTGTTTCATAATCCAACAGTGTATTGTAATCAAATGCAAATCCACTGGTAAAGGTGATATTTGTGACGCTTTGTTTTGCCACTGCAAATAAAGCAGAACATCCCCCTGTGTTGTGGCATGTTAAGAGGATGAGAAGAGGGAGTGATTACCACCATCACTATGCCTGTCAGCCGGTGAGAGTAGGTATAGTAATTGTAGTAATAGGGTCACCCCACAAAGCGGTAAAATCACCCGTCCAACCCCATATGGGGAATTGCAATAGAATCCAATAACGTAGGGCTTGCAGTAATAAAACTCTGCCATATTGATACTGACCACCAGCATACCAAGCGGAGAGAGTTGAGTTGAGGTCAATGGCAGAAAGAGGAGAAGGATGGGCCAAAGAGTAATAGAAGTGAGATATATAACAAGTGGAAAGAAAAAATAAAATGAGGAAAAAGTATAAGGGAGCAAGAGAAAGAGAGGTACTGACCAGGATTCCCAGGCTCGTGGAGAAGAAGGGCGAGGTGAAGTCAATGACTTGGCTTCTGGCTGAATTAATGCTAAAAGATGTCACTGCCAGATGGGCAGCGCCACTGAGCAGATCACCCACCAATCCTGTCCAGCGACCATTCTTCAAACCCCCGTACTTCCCATCGCCTACAATATAGAGGTCGAAAGTGAAGCCCATGTCCTCTGCCAGCTTCTCCAGCAGGTCAATGCAGTAACCATAACAACACTTCTTGTGTTCTGTGGGAAAAGATACGTTGGGTCCTGCAAGGTTATGGAAAAGTCTTTCCAAAACTGAAGATTCATTGGTGAGCGGGTCGAGGCACAACTGGCCCGCGGGACACAACCCGTCCCCATCCACCTCACGGGTAAATACAAAGGGATGCTCCACCAGTGTCACCACTCGCATGTGCAGCCGCGTGGATCGGCGCCAGTCACCTCCACCCCCAGAACCCTGATGGCTTGGCCAGGCCCCCTGGTCCATCAGAACTTTCCCCCTGCGCCAGCGGCCCAGGCGGGTCCAGGTTGGCTGGCCTAGGGGGTCCAGCTGGAGGGACCAGATGTAGTGATGGGCCTCTGAGATGACATTCTGGCTGTGAGTGTCTCTGGATATAAAACCACTCTGGCCCTCAAATGATGTGTTGGATAGAAATCTGAGGGGATTGAGGGGAAAGAGAAGAAGGAGGAGGAGAGAGGAAAAAAGGAGGATGAGAGGGAAAGATGATAGAAGAGTTAGAGGAGGAAAGATCATAGTTTAAGTTGACCTGTGGATACACACAGTTTTAAAAAGAAAAAGATCATGTCAAACAGTAGTCTCAAAGCCACATGACTTGTTGACTCATCGATCCACCACAACCTTCTCCCCGAGAGGCTTTGCTGTGTCCGACTTTTGTACACGTAGAAATAGGTTGTTGTTGGCATTTCATAAAATGACCAATGCTGCAGTTTTTCTGGTGAAGACAGTCTCATCAAACAGGAACTACCCAACAGAGATACAAAGGCTAAATTCACAGTATGGTTGACAAAACCTCCAACCCAATGACCCTCCTACTGTACATAAGTTAAGTTAAAGTCCTTTTTGAATAAAATTAGAAACTATTTTGACTTGTATCAATGTATACATATATTCTTTATGCATGATGAAAGCTAAAACTCTTTCTTTGTCTCTCAAAAAAGACACACAAAGTGAGAGTGCATGGAACATAATTCAAATCATGCAATCAAGTTAACTGCAAGATGCACAGCTGCTAAAGAAGTTTTCTGCTTGCTTGCTTTTTTGTTCATTTAACAACAAGGAAATCACCTTTCCCAGACACTTAACGATTAGCCGGCAGCTGGGATTTACAGGCTTAAATATCCGATTATATTTTAGCCTTGGTTAGTTCATTAAAAAAAAAATCCCAATTTAATGGTGTCACACCAGCACCGGAGAGGTGTATTATCGTGGTGGCCTCAGTGGCTGTCTAGAATGTGTTTGTGTGTGTGTGTGACAGGATAAGACAGACCACGGTCCAGTGATCACGCCATCTCCCTCACTGAGCCATGCTACTGGCTGTCTGAGAGTGTCAGATACCAGAGCAGACGCACACACTCACACCCACACACAGAGACACACACACACACACACACACACACACACACACACACACATTTGAACACTGGAATGGATATGTTCGGATGCAAGAAAGAATGCAGGCATCCATTCTGCACAAGTAGATGTACACATCTTCCATATGCCTTCAGGAGGAAATGATGTGACCTTTTCCGAAATTTCTTTTTCGTGTCACCTTGCTCACTGTAAAATTCCCCTTTCCACCACCTTGTCTGCTTTCCTACATCTTTAACCGGTGTTGAGTCAACCTGACAACTCAACTAGTCCGTGTGAAGGTCAGTGTCGTCACTGCAGCTTGTAGATGTTAAACTACCTGGGGAGTGTGTCTTTTTCCTCATTGGACAGAATGGAAGTGACATGCTCTTTCTTGCACATTCCTGACAGCGCTGAGGGGTGTCGCGTGTTAAAAGTGAAATGTCATATTTCAGTAAAAGGTCACCTATTATAATAGTTGATATTTTATGTTTAGTCAAGACATCGATAACATTTGAGTGGTGTGTTTCATTGTTGGAATCTGAAGTTACAGACAGTTTCAGACTAATACTAGCAGGGTATGTCAGCACAGTGGAGTTGTACTGTATAAAGGGAGGAGAGTTTTTCAGGATATTGCCTGCAGCGGAATGTCGCCTCTTAGAAAGTCAGAGATGCTCTTTTTCTCTCAAAGATTGCTCCAACATGGCTCTGTCCCACTAGTATACCTAACATGACATGCTACAACAAACATGGATAATAATGGCCAAGTTGAACAGACAAGTGCTGTGAGTGTCTATGTGGATTTTCCCATGTCAACTCTTTGTAAGGGACTTGATGGACCATTTTTACTCCTGCATGAACAGGGGGCAGTTAGTAGAAAGAGTGACTAGGGAGACTACACTGACCGTGGAGCAGAAATTGATGCCACTCCACTCACATTATCAGAACTCCAGGATACTCATTACACTGGGGCTTGATCCTGATTGGCTCCACTCATTGATGAATTATTGATTTCCTCTAATCAGACCAGTTGGCAGGGGTCGAGACTGACACACCCACATGAGTGCTATGTCTGTGATGACTTAAGATGTTTGTCAACTCAGGTTTGGTCTAGAAACCAGAACACACACGCTGCATTACCTTCACAGTCTGGAAGAAGCAGCAGTGGCAATGGGAATGTCATTTCCTGTTCTGTATTCATTCATTAATCCAGTGGTGGAATATAAGTATATTTATACAAATAAGTAAAATTTTGAGGTACTTTACTTTTAACTTTACTTGAGCTTTTCCATTTTATACTTTGTAGTTCTACCTCACAACAATTCAGAGCGGAACAGTACACTTTTTACTCCACTACAAATGAAGATTTTACATACAAGACATAAACCTTATTAAATATTTAAATATTATATTAAGTAAAATCACTCACAAGGCACATTTTCCTGCATGGAGTACTTTTATCTTTGATACTTTTTGATACATTTTGCAATTAATACTTATGTACTTGCACTTAAGTAACATTTTTAATACAGGACTTTTATATTTTACAGTGTGGTAATGTTACTTTTGCTGGAGGATCTGAATACTTCCTCCACCACTGATTATTTGACAGTGGGTTACGCGTGTGTTTTTCAAAGAAGAATATGTTTGTGAATGTGCCTGTTCTCCTGAATATTCAATCCATAGCAGTTTCGGTGTGTATCATATAATTCATTTCATGGTACAATTTTTTATAGTTTTAATGTGTGCGCAAAAGCAAAACTGCAAGCACAAAAACACACTCAAAATTATTTGAGGTTTGGAGCACAGCTCATGTGGTCTGAGCAGACTTAAAATCCTCAAGTTAATTTGGTTTGATTGCTAAATTTAATGATACTGAGAGATGCTTCCTCTTTAAAATAAACTTTTAACTCATCCAGCATGTTTTTTGAGTACCCAGTCACATAAAATGTAACTTTTGCAAGTTTGCTTTGCTTTGAGCGAAGAATCAAAAGTTGATTTGGAGAAGCTTGAACAACAATAAGCGTTTGGCAAGCAAGCTGAGTGCATGGACAGGTGCTTGTTGGATACATCTGGTCTTTCCAGGGTCGCTGGCTGTCAAACAAGACCTTGACTTCCTCTACGTCAGGAACTGCTACAGCACCTCCTACACTCTAAATAAATACTATGATTTAAGTTTTATACAATGGGACGTGATTCATTTCCACCCCATGAAATGGGTGCCATTTGAAGCAGAGGAGTCTTGTTGGTATTTTAAGCTGAAGACTGACGTCTGGGTGAATCACATAGATTACATAGCAGCACTAACTCAGTATCATGTCCGCCTCGCGTCCTTTCCTCATGAATCACCTACAGAAGATTTTTAAGCATAATATAGGGTATACCCACAAAGTTGTGTTCATGTTCACATCGCTGGCAATACTAGAAAGGAGAGTGAGACAAAAGGTAGGCTGAACGAAAAGGGATGGGAATGTGCTTACATTTTCATATCTTATATTGCTTGCAAAATATGAATCACCACCATTAAACATGTTTCAGTTAGTATAAAAACATCTTCTTAACACCAAAAGACACAGAAATAAAGAAATGTTGCTACCTTTTTAGCAGCATAAAAGAGTGTGCCAAGAGCATACCTCCTTGTTAAACCAATCCCTCCCTGAAGCAAACAGAAAGTATTTTACTCACATTGGTTCAGGGAATGCAACCCTCAAAGGGGACATTTATTATATAGCATTTTCTCTCTTTATGGCTCAGCTGGCTGGCACATCAGGCTACTATACTTGGCTTTGGTGGGCATGCATCACTTTAAAATGATTTTTACCAAGAAGGGTTGTCTCAAAAAAGATAAGCTGCTGAAATTTGTCCTGGCTATATCTTATCTGTTAATACAGGACTTTTGCCCCCTGTAGTTTATCTGTACCTACATTTCCTGGGGTTATTTATGGGTAAATGTCTTTCTCTCTTTATTTTCTGCTCTGTCTTTTCTCTTACTCTTTCTGCACCCTACTCTTTCTCTTCCCCTGCTTTGTTATCACATATTTTGCAACCTATCCAATCATTCCCCTCCCTCAGCTTCTCAGTCTAGTGGGCAAACCTTATCAGTCCCTCTCACAGGCTTATACACACTTAAAATACAAATACTTTGAATTACACATGATGTTTGATGATAATGTTGCAAGTCGCAGTTTGTCGTAAAACTATGTATAAGACTGTGAAAATACATAATTAGAAAGACTACACACCCAAAAATTGCAGAAGTGATGTCATAACTTTCTCACTCCACAAGTTCCTCTCAGCCGCTGAGGCTACAATGCCTGTGGTTTTTTTACCGGGATGTAGACACACGAAAGATGGGTCTTGCTCGTTCTTTCACTTCCTGGCTGATAAAAGGACCAGGTTTCATTGGATAAAACTCAATCAGGAAAGATAACATTACATTGACGGCCATGTTGGTGTTGTGCGAGACGAAAGATGTATTTCACTGAGTGGTTTCACACAAAACTAAATGGTACTTTACTTTCTTTGCGATAAACTGCGACTTTCTTGACTAGCAAAAGTACCTTTTGAATTGACATTTCAAACGAGATCAAGAAATTATTTGTCTCTCGCCATTACCTACCGGCTCCTAGAGGCTGTAATTATCACACTATTACAACCAAAATGTTGGATGAAACAACAGCCTTTTTGAGCTAGCATATATATATATATAATGCAATATTATGTGTGCAAGTTAGCCAGTTGGTGGCACTAGAGGAATTGACAGCAATTGGGTCAATCATCTGGAGAGCATGAATATCTGTTAGATTTTTATATTCCTTGCATACATTTTTTTTGACATTTCTTTTTAAAAAGTGGGACATTTTTGCCTGATGATTGTAAACTGGTAGTATGTAGGCCTAATTGTAATTTCTAGGGGAGAGGGTTGAGAGGAAATAATCTTTGCACATACAAGTAGACTTCCTATAAGTGTGCTATTGCTGTGCAGCACTATGTACAGTATACTCCACTATTTGATAAACATAATATTAAGTGATGTGCCTTGAAAGAATTTCCCCATAGGACCAGCTGAAAGAATGACCAGAAAGAGGATTTATCCCCAGAGGTTTATCCATGTTACGGCCTGACCCTTCCTGATCCTTCTTGGACTGAAGCCTGCGATGGGAATGAAAGTAATGACAAATAAATCAGCTAGCCAAGCAGAATAGCCAGCGGTAACTGATTAACCCTATTTGAAATAAAGAATAATTAATGCATACCACACATTTCAATTTTTAAAAGAAACAATTTCTTCACATGAAAAGTAAAATACATTTAGAATTATTTTTATGTTATTTTTTATGTTATTAAAGCTACAACTGACATGTTTTCATACCGGCAGTTTAAAACTATGACAAGAAGCAACAATTTGGCAATTTCGAAAAGAAACCAATTAAAAATATGTAATTGGTGAGTTCAACTTCTGCAGTGAGCTCTGAAATACTCCCTGTATGGAGAAGAAATACCACCAAACACCAGCACCAGTACAAGTTGGACAAGTAGAACGAACATGTTAATTAGGGGGTTCACATGCTTTTCTTTGTGATTAAGTCTGATATGTTTTTTTTTTTGTTTGTATTTGAAATTCCTCAGTAACCCCTTCATCCATTACATATTCGCCATCCCTGTGGAAGTCCCTTATCTGACACCTGCTCTCTAGTTCTATCACATAGCTTGGAGGAAAACATCTGGGTAAATATCTGGCCAAATGTTATTGTATTTATGTTTTTGCTCTTCAACGTGTCACCTATCTTTGTGCAGTTGTGATGTGGATTCTGTTGTACAAATTAGGGCTGTGATCTATAATCTTGCTTTTTTATTTTTTGCGGCTTTCGGCTTTTTTGCGACTACTTTTCTTATTGTGCATTTAAGACTTTACTTTGTTAATGTGTTTTATTGCCATTCAAATGTTCAGTTTCAAACAACCGTTAATTGTCTGGCTTTTTCTCATCCTGCTAACAACACCTGGCTCCTAAATTGCTTGCTCACTCTGGAACTGGTTTAGCATCTAGCTGATGACAAACACCTCTGTCATCAACTGTTTCCCCTTGTGACTGGTTGAGTACTAGCGAACCTACTGTCACCATATATACATAATAATTACACAAGACACTCTGTCTTGAACATATATTCAAACTCACGACATCTCCTTGAGGCCATTATCTGTGCATGCTTTTTCCCCCTCTGTATTACAGTAGTAGTACAATAGGCTGTATGTTGTTCTGAACATTATGAGCTGTCGTTGTGCACTATTATATGATGTGATGTAATGTGTTTATACCTTTTATTCAACCAAGGATTTTTCTCACCCCCTTTTTAATCATCATGTTAATATCCCTTTATTATACAACTGTTTTAAAACAATTGAAACAGGTGAACTAACATAACTAGCATGTACAGTATGTAAATGTATTGTGTTTAAGAACCACATGGTTTTAAGCTATATAAAATGTAAGAGTAATATGGGCCTGCAGGTATTTTATCATCTCTAAATAATAACAACATAACATAATAACATCTCTAAAATCCAGTGGTGGAATGTAACTAAGTACTTTACTTAAGCACAAATTCGAGGTATTTGTACTTTACTTAAGTATTTCCATTTTATGAAACTTGATACTTCTACTCCACTACATTTGTCTGGCAACTTAAGTACTACTTACTTTTCAGATTACAATGTTTCATAGCCTTCCTGTCCAGTGAATATCGTGTATCTCCAAAGTTGTTGATTTTTAATTTGAATTTATCTGATAAACTGAAGGATTAAGTGTTCCTTTATGGGTTGAGAAAATTATCCTCCTTCTTAAGCTAAATAAACTATTTAAACCACCCCTTGGGTTAGCTGGAAAATGCATCGTCATGAAGCTGAAAACAGGGCTGTTTGTCTGAGCTCATGAAAAGTGGACTTTTTAGAGATACGTGGTTCTCACAGGACAGCGGTGCTACAAACATATGCTGATATTATAGAATATGATGCATTGCTGTAGAGCAGTATATAACGGAGTTAAAATTAGCACAACCTTAAACAACTACAGCAGTAAAATGCAACTTACACATTAATGCAGCAGTAGTATTAATCCAGAAACATCATATATAATAGTAAAACACAATTTTACTGTACAATGAGTACTTTACTTTTGAAGTAAATTTAGCTGATAATACTTACATACTTTTAGGTTTTGAATGCAGGACTCTTTTACTTAAGTAAAGGATCTGAATACTTCTTCCAGCACTGCTAAAATCATACGCACTCAATCCGTTATTTTCCAAAATTGCATCCACCTCATTCTCATCCCCAGATCCCCGGCTGAATTTAGACTTAATAAAAATAGCATTATTAAAGAATAATATAAAACTTTAATGTGTCTAAGCACCTCTCTGGGGTCTAAATGTCAAACAGCCCTGAAGCAAAATAAGTCAAAATTGCTTTCATATATATATAGTCTGACTTTTGGCAACTTTCATGTGGAAATATGAGCTTCTTCCTCTGCAGAACTTGGGGACAGTCAACTCAACCTTTCGCCACACCCTCAACTCCTTCATATATCTCACTCTCCCTCGGGCCGTCTACAACCCATGAGCCCTTGAGCCCTTGTGTGGAATATTATGACTTAATGAAACAGGCTGAATGTTTAGCACTCTGCCTATACTGCTGGTTGACAAATGGCATGTGCTTAGAAGAAAACAATGGACAAGGCTTAGAGTAATATAGAAAACACCATGGCTACATAGGTGATGCAGAAGGCAGGAGGGGATGCAAAGTCATTAATTACCAGCGCAGAAAGAAATATTGCCAAGATGTATGTAAGAAGGAAAACTATGAGACAACAAAAATACTGGTTACTAGCTTCTTTATAAGCACAAGAAGCATTTTAAAAAAGCATTAAAGCTCCTAGCACTCACACTGTGATCCAGTTGAGAAAAGATACATGTGACTCAGTGTATCTGACTACTAAACTACCCTGCCTCCACAATCAGATTAAGCATCATTTCAAAAAGAAAAGGAAAAGGAAACCAATAAAACTGTTGGACTGCACACACTAATGTATTTCATACTATGTGAAACAAAAGTGTCAACTGTCAAAAGTGATTCGTTAGTCTTGATTGTTTTCACCTGTGGTTTGTTGCGGACCTGCCTCTGATTTCCTTGTTGGCTCTTTCCTATTTGTACCAGTCCTTTGCCTTGGTACCCTAGGTTACGTGTGCCCTGTATGTCCTGTGTTAGATGTGCGCAGAGTTAAGAGTGTTTGGTATTGCGGGTCCTGTTTTGCTCTGTGGATGTCTGCATATCCTGAGTCGTGAGTACCGTGTTTCCTGCCTCTTTGACTTGAATATTGGTTCCTGTGTGTGGACTTTATTCCTGTGCTTCTGGTTACCCGACCTGAACCTGGACTCATCTGTATGTTAGTCAAAGTTACATACCTGCCCTGTATATAGTTAACTAAATCTGTGAAAACCTGCTTCGAGCATCCTCTTCTGTCTGCGCTTGGGTCCTCTACCTAAGATGCCCCGTAACAACAAGTTAATTGTAATAGATGATGATTATGACCCTGATTCAGTTCATTGCCAATCCTTATAACCTAGAGAGACATACAGAAATTGGAAAAAGAAACAATAAGTCAACATCTATTAATCCCTGTAACATAAATGCGATGAGGCAGTCCAAGCAGTCCCACAGCTTTACAAAAACTGAATTACAAAAAAAGGAATAACATTTGTGGGGGAAAACAGACTTTCTTTATCTTTGCAGAATACATGCTATACCAGCATCCTCTGCTGGTTATAGTAAACTAAACTAAACCTCTTTGGGTAAATCCCCTGCCTTCACAGGGTCAACGACAGGGCTCTTAGTAAAGGTCCTGTGACACGTATTCTTTGTTCTGCGATATGTAAAACACTGACAGATTAATCAACACTTTCTAAGAAGCTCAAATGAACCAAAGAAATTTAAACACGCAGGAAATTTCCTCCAGCCCAACAGTATCATGTTCAAACAATTCTCTTCCTGGGACGATCATTCTGCTGGTTCAGGTGTTTTTTTTTTGTTTTTTTGTTTTTTTTTAAAAGAATCTCAGTAGGAAAGGTCAAACTTATTGTAATGCAGTGGTGTGTGTGATCACACTCTTCATCGCTCATATCTCAGCAATGTAAAGTAGAGTGGCCCAGCTGCAGATTACAGCACTGCCACTAAATGCATTCATCACACGTTATAATTTTACCACACTGCTGCAATTATTGAGTATACATAGTTTGCGTTCAAATACGCTGCGTGCTTGTGCCCAAGCGTGTGTGTGTGTGTGTGTGCGTTTCTGTGACATTGCAGCTGGACTGTGACCAAACATCTGCACGATGTGAGGGAAGTACATTCTCCCACAACAAAAGGATTATAGAGGAGAAACCGTTAAAGAAGTAGAAACAGGAAGCAGAATGGAATACGTAAACGGCACAGTGGAGAGAGGGGGTGTGTGGGTTGATAATGAACAATGAGGGATGTTGGATGATGTTCCATTCCCACCTAATTACAGTAAGAGTTATGGTTTTCTGATTTAATGCTGACCACAACGTAAAACAAATATTTTAGCCTTAAAAGTGCTATACTGGTGTGTTAGTACGTTTTAGCACCTTATACATTTTTTCTGACCAATGCACGCTGTACAGTTTTAGATGTATATTTCATACCGTTTATTTTAAAACGGCTACAATCAATATTTTTATATTAACAATGGATTACATATTAGTATATGAAAGTGTTCGCTTTAAGTAACAGAGAATTATTACCTGACTCTGCAGGTACCCTCAGTTATACGGAGCTTCATAGCCTCTTTCAGCCTCCTTTTTGGAATGCAGCGGGCAGCTGTTTTCAGCAAAGTAGCTCTAAAAACCCTTTGTGTGCTCCCTGTCCACCACATGGCAGACAAACAAAGTTAGCTAGTAGCTTACATTTAGCATTTAGACGCCAGAGAGACAGATATTTCCCTCAGGAGTTGGTGGAAACCAAAACAGAGTTAAAAAGAGAGTAAATATTGGACTTGACTCCAAATGAATGCTAATGTTGCTCTGTGTCTGCTGGATGTGTAAAGAAGCAAGTTTGCTAAAAAGTTAGGCATATCTATGGCACCTCTCCCTGGCATGTTTTATTGTGCTCGTGACATTTGACATAAATCTTAACTTAAAAGGTATCAGTCAGTCTGTGTTCACAGCCTATTTCCACTGCCGCCAAGTGTCCAAAAAAATCAGTTATTGCAGGTTTAAATCACCAATACATTTTTAAACCATACGGAATGAGTGAAAACTAAAAGATCCTGGAAAACAGAAAAAATGCAGTCAAATTTCAACATGGTTTGCAAAATAGTTAGCTGTGATCTAAAGTATGTTCGATTTGTAGAAAATGGGCTAAATCATGCAAATCCTATTTGGCCTTAAACCCCTCTCGCTGTCCTGTGTATCATGTGTTTGGTTTTTAACAGACATGCATAAATGTCTGAAACAATCATTTTATGGTGCAGAAACATCATCACAAAATCATCAAGCATCAAAATCATCACATTAATCGTGTCCATCCAACATGCAATCTCAGAGTTTGTGGTCATTGTGGGCATTTAATTTTATGAAAATGTGTTGGTGTACTTATCACTTAAGGATCCGAATGATTCCCTACCTTGCCAAGTATTCCCCTGAGCTGCCGTTGCTCTGTTGTACATCCATACAGTTAGTAGTCCCAGGTATGAGTGCCAGGGCAGGATTAACTTGGGCTGCACTGCCCACCGCCCGTGCGACCAGCTCCACTGAGTCGTGAACGTAGTGATCCAGAGAAGGGGACCCCATGACCCCGTGTGCCAGTAACCCCAGGGGTAACCCCTCTGTTCTCAGCTCGGCCACATTCTGGCTGTCCCCCAAAACCCAATGAAACTCCGGGAGCATCATCCGGGTTGCCAGTGTCCACAGACGGCGCACCTCGCGGATCTCGCACCCAAATGTCACCACTCCAGTTGTGGATGAAGGTTGTCTCAGGGCCTCCAGCTGCCGCATGACAGCTTGCTGCTGGTCTGATTTAGAGGAGGAAGTGGACGAAGAAGCAGAGGATGAGGCAGAGGGGGAGAAATAAGGTAAAGATGACAATGAAGATGACGCCTCCACCCCTGTTGCGACACCTGGTGCCACTCCTGAGTATGATAATGGAGATGAAGATGGTGGCGAGGTTGAGGCGGTAGTTGTCAGATTGACAAGAGCGCCCAGGTGGAAGCGGGTGTTGTTCTTGATGAGGACGAGGAAGTCGCTAATGTCCCATTCCTGACAGAGCACAACGCTGATGTCCCACCAGCCATTCATCATCAGCAGGGAATAGAGGAGACGGGATGGTGGGGCCTCCACGGACCGCATTGCCATTTGGAAATGAAGAGGATTCTGGGAGGAGATTGCAAAAGGGGGAATGGGTGTAATGGGAGATGAATGGGCAAATGGGTGTGAAAATGTTTACACAAAGGAAGATAATAAGGTTGGAAGGGTGAAATTGGAAGACAGAGAAAGTAAGGTGATTTGGGAAAGGGGAGGTAAAAAAGAAAAGAAGGGAATGGGTGCACAAGGGGAGAGGGTGAGGATGATTTAAGACATGTAAAGAGATATGAGGGAATGGGATCGGAGAGATGGGACAGATAAACAAATACACAGGAGGGAATGAAAATGTAAGAGTGATGGGAGTGATACACAAGTAGTGATGGGGAGGGCAAAAGGTCAGTTGGATTTCACAGAGGGCAGAGAGATGGGAGAAAGACATTAGAGGATGGTGTTTGAAATGAAGGATAGATTGCGAGAAAAGGAGAAATGAGATGGAGGAAGGGATGAAAGGCAATAAAAGGACAATGGAGGGATGGTGGAAGAAGAGGTGAAGTGCAACATTAAGGGGAGAAGGTTATTGAGGGATACGAATGGGATGATGGGGCACCGGGAAGGAGAAACAGATGTAGCAGAGCGGAGAAGTAAAGGAAAGAAAGAAAGACAGAAAGGTTATAAATCCAACAGTAGAATTACTTTCTATCTTAGAATTCAATTTGTTCCTTGAGAACAAACACAGTCTGCTGGATCTAATGAATTTCAGCCTCCACTTACCTGCTCCCATGAATATCATTATTCACATCATAAGAAATACACTACATCTATTTTTATTTGTACTCTGTATTTTAAGCAATACCTAAGACCTACAGAAACTCAACTGGTCTCCAAAGCGGTCTTCTACATACTATACTTGGTCACTTCCACGTAATTGAATTCACACCTCTGATTTGCGATTAATAAATTGATCAGTTGATTGATGAGGCCTGGACAGTTCAATGGGTAGAGCAGGGCAATGGTGTGTGATTTCCACCCAGACCAGGAATGATAAAAGAGCGTGATCTCACAGTGCTGTACGGCTTGATTATGCTCTGTTTTGGAAATATCCAAAAACACATTTCTGCAGTAGCTTCACCAAAGATATAGATAAGGTAATATCATTTACACAGTTTTTCCACTTTACATAATATTGGAATGCTGAAATAAACAGGATCTCAATTATAGTTGGTATTGCATAAGAGGCTGAGTGCTTGCTTGCTTTGTAGTTTGGGAAATGGGCTTTCTGTCAGTGATTTAAATTGGCCAATCCCACATTCAGAAGAGAACAACAATATATTCTGTTAAAGGACCATAAAGGTGGTTGCTGTTGACCATTTCCCAAACTTTATAGTACCTTTTTTAGATTGATTTCCTACTTCCCAGGCTGTATACAATTGGTTTCACTTCATTTTCAGGATGTTCAATTACCTTTTAAGATCTAAATTTGCTCCATTACCTTTATTTATGTTTTTGGTCACAGTTAATGTTATCTTGGTGAAAGTTTGCAAGCAGGGAGTAATTTCAGTCTCAGGAGCAAGTCTCGTTGGTGCATTGATAACTATCTCATCAGAAAATCAACCCAGGAGACAAATGATTGTATTGATACTGAAAATGTGTGCTTGACAACTCAAGTACCACATGGAATTAATGTAACTTAACACTACTATAGTTAATATTTTTATATTAACCATGGATGAAAAGACTGTGTTATGTGAAACATGTCGCTCATAGTGACGAACCCACAGAGAATTATTACCCAACTTTCAGCTCATTGTTTTGTACGGTTTTGGTTCACTCTCACCGATCTCATCAGCATTGTTTCCATTCATTTTCATAACATAATTGAACAAACTAAAATAGCTTTCTGCAAGGTTGGACATTAATCTTAAAAAATATTGTATGCTGTAGAAAATGGTTGACAGTAAAGAAAAATATGGATGAATTGTGGGCAAATGGAATCGGCCCACTGACTCCCTCAGTGGCAGTCATTATGATCCCAGTGCAAACCTACTCTACACATACAGTGCATTGCACCTACAGGATCAGTAAGCTAGAAGATCAGTGCAGATACGTTTCAGAGTTGACACAGTCATCCCTGTAATACTTGAGATAAAATTAAATAGGCCAGATCAGGCTGCATGAGCTGCCAGATCTGCTTCAGTGTACTTTGGCATACTGTACCCGGCGCACAACATGCCAGCCACCCAGGCAAGCAATTAGTCATGCATTTGCTTGTATGCACTCACACACACACACACACGCAGAACTACACACACTTAAAAGGCCCTCAGCAACTCTGTTTAATTGACTTTACAACTTTTACACAAGCTTTGCACTAAAAGTCCATTAGATTAATCTATTGGTTAATTTCATTTATCCCATTAATCACTCTACCCAATAGGCATGCAAATAAGACAATCATTATTCATCTGCTTATTGCATATACACAGATGGATTATTCCTGCAACAAAAGCACCAAAAAAGCAATACAACGTGTTTTATTTCAGATTTAAAAGTTCTGTGTCAGGGAAGGAAATGGTAATGCAGTCCACAGGGCATCAGACTCTCACCTCCTCTCATCCCCCAGGAGGATTTGAGGATTTATTCTCAGCTGCAGCACTTCTGCACTGTGATCACCATAAATCTGTAACCCCTCTCTTTGTTCCTCATGTAAATACAGGAAGAATTTTGCTAGGAAGTGTGACTGCTTGCTCACTTGCATAAATACAGAGGTCTGCTGCTTTTGATGCACCGGGAAATCCCAGCTCTGTTGTCTCTTTCATCACTCTATTCTCTTCAAAAATCTTTTTTCTGTGATTTCCACACCTAAAATACACATGCTGCGAGTTGTTTTTATGCGAAGGAACTTGCAGCCCTTGCTGTATGTTAAAACTGCAGGGACTGACAGAATCACGAGCCAGTGGACAAATCAAATAAAGTAGTAATGACTTGGTTATCGATCTTTTCTTGATTAGACGATTCATTGTGGGGAAAGTGTGAATTTTTAAAAGGGTTACTGGTATTTTTTTAAACAAGTTTTCTTTCGCAAACATCCTTATGTCACTGCCGGTGTTATTTATGAAGGGGCAATGAGAAACTCCACTAACTCCCTCCCATAGTCAGCAAAGCCCTATCATTCATCTGTCTATGCCTGCATAGATGCTGAGGGCATAATTACTCCAATATCCTAATCATGGTAATCTCCAAATTAATTTACTAGCATCTAATTCCAGGCTTAATATGTGTATCTGTGTACACAAGTGTATGTTTTTTTTTTTTAAATCTCCCCAGTACAGATATTCAAGACAAAAACCATCTGTTATTACCATCATCCTTCAATCCCAGAGGCCCCTGCCACTTAGCATAACCTCATAGTGAAGTAAATAATCAAACAAAAATCAGCGCAAACTATTTACTGACGTGCAGTTTGTACATTTTCAAGAAAAACACAAGCAGCCACACTCTCAGATATCTGCCACACTAAGTGGGTATGTGAAGAAGGTGATACTACAGCTAACACAGCTACCCACCCTGAAACACAGAGGTTGGACAAAATAAGTTTAAGTTTCTGCATGCCAAGTAGAAGTATGTCAATCGATTGTTGGTTAGTTTACCATGCGATCGTTATTCATCACTGCTGTTATAACAATCGATCCAGACTATTTTGGGTTGTCAGTGACAGTCTGTCATTTCATGATGCATTAAAAACTCAGATTAAAGTGCTAATTGTGCTAATATTGACAAAATCCTGCTTAATGGCATTCAATATGACCCAATTGTGAAGTAGTGTTTGTAACTGTGATTAAGTTGTTCCAAAGCCAATGACAAATGTATAGTTTGTTGACTCATTTCTATATACTTTGTGAAACAAATGGCTTTGTTCTGTTCTGCTTCACAAAAGTCTGATCTGTGTCTGTGTGCATAAACACAAACTATTCCCACTCCCATACATATGCGTGTGAAACCTTCTTTTAATTCATATTTGCATGTTCAGACTGCCACATTGTATACACCGTTGTTGTGTACACCTATTGTTATATACACCTGTGCAAAGTAATGCAGTCCAAGACAACACCACTAACTACAGCCTCAAGAATTACCATAGTTTAACCAACACCTGTCTGATAAGGTCTACAAAAGCTGAACATTATAAGGTTTGCAAAGGTAGGATTTATTGCAAGATTTTTGTACATCAGATTATATTGTACAGGCAAGGGTGTAATTTACACTGGGGATGGAGGGGCATGGCCCCTCACTCCTATTCTTGTCACCCTCACTTTTGTTTTTCCAGGTTGATTATCCTGCCAAAATCTCTCTCAGCATTGTTCTCTGACTATCCCAGCTGCCAAAATCCAGATGAGAGAGCAGAAGAGTGGTAAAAATGTTGATATGTACATCTTAGTCACCTTCAATTACTACTGTGCACCCAGAGCAATAAGCTTAACAAGCAGCGGCGAATGGAGGAACGAGTGTTGTGCAAATTTGCTTGAAGAAAACAACTGCAATAACAGGTACAGTTAATATTTCCCTAAAAAGATGCTTAATAGATAAAGAAAATAAGGCAGTAAAGCACAGAGCTCCTTGTACTAAAGGTGTAAATACAAGATTATCTATCGTCTCTATCAAGGAAACTAAGCATGATTTTATGTAGGGTAAGTGTAACCTACATCCTTGTGTACAGGCATACTCAACGAACTGGTAACATGGTGGATACCACATGCCTCTCTCTGTAAAATTAACATTGCACATCTACACGCTCCACAGACAGTTCCGTACATATGCCCTTCGACATAATGGGAATATCTCCAACATATTTTAATGCAAAGAGCATACATTTAAACATAATTGGATTAAGTATCAACAGATATTTGCATATATGCTTCAAGCAGTCAGTGGAGTTTCTGTATCTTAATTTTCCACAAGCTCTAGTGTTGTGGGCCAGCATGGGATAGATTTCCACTTCAAAATTAGATCTTCCTATCAGAGACAATTGGTCTTTCCCCAGGAGTTTCTCAGTCCCTGGCCTTTTATGCTAAATTCTCAACTCTGTACTGCTTTTAAAATCCCTCACCACCTACTCCCAATCCACCTAGTCCCTTTACTCTGAACTCACTTTATCCTTTGGTCCATAAACTCCATATTCTGATGATGTAGCTGCATCATTTCACCACTTACATAACAAACTGTGGGCAGATTACATTATCAAAGGTTGCTTGCTGATTCATTATATTATACAATTTTTAACCATGAACTTTGTTTAACCTTAATTATAAACTTTAATGGGATAAAATAAGGCAATGGTCAGAAGACGGTCACCCAATAAACATTAATGAAATCCTCTGAAGGCATTCAAAAGGTTTTCACATTTTGAGAACTCTGTTTCGGAGAAATTGCTGTCAGCCTTCAGTTGGGATTTGCTATCAAAACTAGATTGAGTCAGAGGGGAGTTAAGCCATTTCTCTAAAAGTCACACACTATAGCACTGTACAATCTGTTTGTATGGCTGCTATTTCTTAGTCAGATTTTCTGCCTGTTCATCCTTCCCTCCATCCATCCAACCATCCATCCACCCATCTACCCACCCATGCATCCATCCATCACTTAATCAATCTTTGTCGGTTGCTTTGTCAGCTTTACCTACACCTGTTACTTCACTTTTAAGAACCGGTTTGGACTTCAAACACCTGCCGACTCCTAACAGCAAAATGCTTCCTTGTGCACAGAGCAGGAAATTAGATATTACCATGGAAAACACACACACACACACACACACACACACATACTATAGCTCAGTAGGTGGCAAGTGTCCCAGAGCCCTTCAGTCTAACTAATGGTTCAGATGTGTGTGTATATGTGTGTGGGTGTGTGCACTGAAAAAAACAATGCTGCTCTTTGCCCCTCCCAGGACGGTTGTGTGTGGTGGAACACACACACTCTACCTGCTAGTCGGTACTCATTAATATGCAGTAACTGCCCTGTTAGTGCCACCTAATTAAAGAGTTTTACAGTGTATAGTTACACTAAATAATTCTGTGTATGTGTGTCTACTTGTACTTGTGAGAGAGATTTCTACCTGGACACACAAATAAATACACGCACTCACCCAGACACACACGCACACACACACACACACACACACACACACACACACACACACACACTCTGGTGTCTTTTCCAGAAAATGGTTATTGATGAACCATCCCAGTGAGTGTTTACACTTTCAACTAATTTGCTCTCTCTCTCTCATCCCAGCTGCGAACTCTGATAATCTTCATTTGGTGTATTTGGCACAAGAGCAGCTTTTCAGTTCATGAAACTGACTGAGCTCATGTTCCGTCTCCTACCAACTAAGGACACAAGGTTGATTTTCATCCAACATGAAGGTGATCTTTCTCCAACCTAAAAGTTGTCGTTGCCTAACCTTAACCATAAATCCATAAGGGAGATGGATCAGGAAATGTTTGGAACGGTTATGTGGGTTGTTTTGGAAGGCACTGACAACAACCTATTTTGTTGTTTAGGTGCTGTATAAGTGGGTCTTGTTGCCTACAACCACCTCATATCTCCAAGGTTTCACAGCTTGTGTACCCAAGCCCAAAAGATTAAAGCTACATTTTAAAGATGGAAGGTTGTCAACCAGACACTTCAGTTTGACTTACTGTTTTGGGGAGATGAGAGGTTTCTACACTAGCAGCTGGCTAAACAAGATAAATGCAAGTGACATATTGAGTCATTAAACAGTTAATAAAAAAAATGGAATGTCACCATTTGTCAAAAAGTGATGCTTACTTTTACACAATGATTGATAGCTCTTGATTAAAACAAAACATTTTGGCCATTGGTTTAAAGACTATATTATACTTAATGATTAAGTTCCTATAATGACATTTTCCTGCCAAGTGGGTATATTGTTTAGCAAAAAGAACTGCACACATACTGTGGTCTAGCCAAAGCGATAGTGAAGTAATTTAGAGAACAGGTGGGGTAAGAATAATTTTGACCTCATTGTAAAATGCCTTTGAAATGTTCTGTATGGTTGAATCCCTGTGCGCTGTTCAGTGTGCATTCACCTCTGGAACAGGCCAAATGCCAAAAGTGTTATCCGACTTGCTCTCTCTTATGGGTGGCTCTGCATAAATGGATTTTTCTTGTACAGAATTAATAGTAGGCCTGCGTCTAGTCAGAGATTTGACTTGAGATCAATGGTGCTGCTCCGCGCAAGCATTGGTCATTTGAATTAGCCTTCTGATTCACATCTCAACATAAAGTATGATTATCATATATGTGTCTGATAATTATTAGTGGATGGATTGAAGGGCAGATTATTCTTTCTTTGTTGTAAGGAAAGGCGTTAGATCAATACTGTAGGTGTCAGCACAACTTGAGGTTAGGTTAGCTTAAGCTCCTACTATTGTGTGTGTGTGTGTGGTGTGTGGATTCATCTCAGTGGTCCAGGTTGTAAGTTGTCAAAATGAAGTATAGTACCAAATTGACTCAGCTGCAATTCCAACTAATTTCTTTTACTACACTATACTGTTGTGCTCTCTTTCTTGAACGTGCTTTATACACAGTGGGATGCTGAATACCAAGAAAGCATTTGTTTATGCATATACTGTATATACCTCTGGGCATGTGCTGCTGGGTGCACACGCCTCCATTCACATCTTTACTTGTAACCTTGTCTATAAAAGCAGAGAGAATGCACTCTCCTCCTCCTTTTCTGTAAAGAGACACCCATGCATACTGTAGATTTCAGCACCATGGACAGAGCCTGCCTGTGCGCTCTCCAAGCTCCTTCATTTGGTCTCAGCTTGAAGCAACCGCAGCTTTTCTTAGACTTCCCAATTTGATGCTTCATGTGAAAATCAAGAACATCAGCTTGTGTCACACATTAGTTTAATTTGGGTCATTTAACCAAGACTGGTGAAATCAATGCTGAACAAGAAAAGAACATGTTCTGTCCTCCATCTAAAAGAATGCCTAATGCACAGGAAGAGGAGGAGGAGAGGAAAAAGACCAACAACAACAGGAGGAAGTGTCTCCCACTCCAGTCTGTGGGCCACTGATGGCACTTGGTGAATTAGGCCTCATAAATCCACAAGAACTCATTTTATTCATGTTTTAAAACGGAGATAAATCTATTTTGTGTAACTGCTTTGTGTCCATATTGCTGGACTAATGTTAAAGAAAAACACGGAGTACCGGTGACATCATCTGTTACACCTGTACAGACAAGGTCCACTGCAGCTGTATGGCCAAGTGCAGTAATCAACAGTTAACAGCAGTTCACATGTAACTTAGAAATAACTTTTTTTTACCTCACTGTGGCGCGTAAACTCCCTCTGCACAACGCTGACTACTGGCACATGAAGCGCAAACGAGACGAACTCCAACTTGACGAACTCGTCCCGGTTCCGTGGAAAGGCGATCATGGCGGAAACCCCCTGCACAACCACGGTGTGACACACGCTCTCCACGAAGGACAGTGGGTCTTCGTTCTCGGGGCTGCCCGCAGAGGAGGAGGAGAACGCGGGCAGCTCGCCGAGTCCGGACCCAACGGCCATGACAATCTCCAGGGATAAATTGTATGGCAGCAATCCGGCCCGGTTGAGAGCCTCGACAGCGAGCAGGACCGAGTCTCGGGGCGCAAACACGCGGTTCTCCCTCGAGGTGTTCTCCTCCCTCTGCCGTGCCTGGCTCTTACCCCTGCTGGCTCCGCGCTGGCTATTAACGGCGCCTCTAGTCCTGAGGCTTCCATATCCAGGCGCAATGGCACTTGTTTTAACCTGCTTTTCAAACTCCATCCGTCGCCCTCCGTTCCCTATCAAACCTTGATCGGTGTCCCAGTCCTCAGAACCGCTGCCGGCGGTGGCGGAGAGCAAGCGAGGCTGAACGTGCAGAGCCCCGACCCGAACCGTGTGGCCAATCCGTTTCAGCACCTGGCACGGCTGGGGGTGAGAGTGAGCGCACGGTGGGAGAAAGACTAGAGCGCACAGCAGTAGTAAACATAATGGTGGCGAGACCCCGGTGCCTGTTCGAGCTGCCGGGCCATTCATCATATTCATCACCACCGTCTTCATCATCCGCGCTCCACAGCTGCACCAGATGCCCCGTCCTACCACAGAACGGCCGAACACCGGGGCCGCTCCGTTGGTCCCCCTCCTGGCCCCCTGCGTGTGGCCCTGGCGCGCAGCTCAGACCAGCTGCAGCCCCAGCTCCAGCTCCGGCTCCAGCTCGCGACAAAGTTGTGCGTTTCTCCACGGACACAGACAACAGGCTGCTGAGGTGCAAGATTGGGCACGAGCCGGGCACAAGCAAACAATGATCCCCAAAAGTGCTGTTTTTCATCTCAAAAGATTATCATCATTCAAACCTTTCGATCACTGAACAGGTGGTGGAGTCAAACGGTAACATTTCCACATATTCCAGTGGCAGAAATAAATATGAAGCAGAGTGTGTAGGCAAGCCCAGAGGAGGACATGTTGAAAAAAGAAAAGGTTAATGCGCATCAAACACATTCCAAAACAGTGAAATCCACCACTGGAAACATCTGATGGCTTGATGGCTTCGAAGGAAAATTATCCCATTATCATCCAGAGCGCCGCAGCCAAGACAACATTACTTCGTCTCGGTACTCGAGATGAAAAAAGAAGAAAAATGTTTTTCCCCCTTGTTAAACACCCGAGTATAAGCTTCCCACAGCGCGCTGCTTGGCTCCAGTCAACCTCTGTACCGACACTTGTACCGGGAAGACCTCCGGCACTAGAGCGAGGTCTTCTGCGCACGTTCCAATGATATTTAACCCCGTCCTCACTTTACCCCCACCCCATACCCTTCAAATCGCAAAAGAAACAGATAGATAGATAGATAGATAGATAGATAGATAGATAGATAGATAGATAGATAACCAACGTTAATAAATAGAATAGAATAATAAATGAATCACTCCTCTAGGAAAAAGGAAAAAGAAAAAGGCAGTCATATTGTCAAATCAATTCTCACTGCTCAGATCGGGTGGAAGCCTGGAGCCTGGATGCAGACCTGATGCATCAGATCAACTGACTTTAACCGGAGCTTTAGCTTTGGCGTAGAGCAACAACTCATCGTGTTGTTCTGTTGTTGGAATAGCAGGCATATAGCTGGCTGAATTTACTGTTACTGTTTTATGGAAGTATAACACCACCTCTGCAAGTCTAGTAAAACTTGACACGCCATGAACCAAGAGCACCATAAAGGAATGCACTCACCCATACAACAACCTTGCAATAAATAACAGAAGCTTTTTGTCAGAGAGGTGTTGATTGGGATTTTTTAAAGATGTAGTCCTGGTTGCATAAATGTGCAAGGTGTTCCTAAATGCATTATGTGTGCATAACACTGGAAAGCCTGACACACTGGCCTAACTACTGAAGAGATAAAGCAGCACTTCTGTCACAGTCTCAACAAAAGCTTAACAATGTGACCTTCACATCAAGAATTTATGATCAAGAATGTATATGATTGCACAGGTATTGTATTGCTCCCAGGTGTGGATTTACTGTTTATGAAAGTATAATATGATGTCTGCAAATCTACTGTACAGCTAATAACAAGGTTTTGCTTTATGCACGTAAAGTAGTGAAACCATGGTCAGTCTCACATGTTAAACAATGTTTTTTAAACACATGCTTCCTGGTTCTGCACAAAATATCAACCTGCAAATCTACGTGTTTAACAACAGCATAAACTCATTTTTATGCATAATCCAAACATGTAAAAAAAAAACTTATATTACTATTGTGCAACACATTGATTGGATGTTTTTGTGAGATTTTGATGTCGATATGGCCTGCTGTGTGTGTGTGTGTGTGTGTGTGTGTGTGTGTGTGTGTGTGTGTGTGTGTGTGTGTATGTGCTCAGCCAATTAAACAAAACCAGACAAGTCACCTGCTCTTCATAAGATTGTTTTATTTAATCATATTTAAGGACACCTGATTAGATTGTTAACAGCTGCTGAAGGAGGGAATGTTTAACTGATGTGCCTCGTGTTGCTTTGGTAACCCACAGGTCAGAAGTCACCACTGACCCAATCAGCAGCCTCGGTTTAAATAGTGACCCAGATTAATGGTTAATTGTCTGATCTAGACTAATGATTGGCTAATGGTCTGTTTTGAGATGAGAGGCACGCATACCAGGATATTGGAAGATCAATGACCATGATCGATCTGATACAGCATGACCTCAAAGGATGGGGCAGGAAGGGAAAGAGGGGGAAAAAGAGGAGACATTTTGACAGGAGAGGAGGAAGAGAAAGAGGAGTAGGAGGAGGAGGAGGAGGAGGTGGAACCAGAGGGGATTGCGGGAGAAGGAGGAGAAGAGAAGCAGAGGTGATGGAGAGGGAAGAGAAGCATAGGAGGTAAAGATGGAAATGGGGGGGGGGGTTGATGGAGGGTGAGGAAAGGCGAGAGAGGAGGAGCAGGTGTGAAGGTGAAGGGAAGAGGAGTGACGAAGTGAACGCTGTAAGGACAGGAGAAGAGGGAAGAGGAGAACAGGTAAATGAAGACAGAATGTCCAGAAGAGGCTGCTTGAGCTGCAGCCTTTTTAAAGAATCGAGGGTATTACAAATACAAGAGAAAGATATTTTACTGAAGATGCTAAAGCAAAAACAGAGGGGGGATAAAAAAAAAGGAGAAAATTGCACTCAGTGAAAGATTCAAGGTGAGATTTAAGAGTGAATCTTTAAAAGAGCCACCATAGTTTTTTGCTATTACATTTTGCGCTGTGTGGAGGAATGGGATATCAGGCAGCCACGTGCTGCATAAGGCTTTCAAAAAGGCTTCAGAGTCAGAGTGTTACTTCTAATTCCAGCTCTTGATAAAAAGACAGTTTAATCACAAAAATGTTACCTCTGCCACTGGAATTGTGCTCATTGGAGGAAGTTCACCATCATAGTCTAGCTGGTTCCCTAGCGGCCTCTCAAAGGAAATGAATACTTTTCAGGGACTGTATGAAAATGTATAGGGGGAATGGGGGGAGAGTAGAAGGTAGCCTGATTTTTTGGGACAGCGAGTGAGGGTTCTTTATTTTTTTTTTTGTTACCCCATGTATACATTTTATTTCAACCTTCCCTTGTGAGATTTACATGAGTTGTATCTATATCAAAGCTTTATTTTCCTCATCACAATCTACCCATAGCTAATACATGTCGATCTCATTAGTGATTGAACGTTATCTCTGACAAAGAACACGTCATTTTTTTTACTGGCCTACAGTGGCCTGCGTCTTCACCATATGCTTCATTGCAAGAGAAAGAATTGCAGTGATAATATAGCAAAGTTAAGAAGTATATTTGTTTGACTATAATGCAAGTTTAGCATCACATGTTGCCAACTTGTCAGTGATGTGAAATGAAAGATGACAATAGATGTTTACAATTTGGAACGTTACTAATATGATCCGTTCTGCTCACATGTTATCTTTATCCCACAAACTGATCTGAACACGCACACTTTATCGTTCGTTCTTCCACAGTTAGCTGATTCTGTGGAACAGACATTTAGAGATTTGCGTGTAAAAACAAAACCAGGTGTGCGTAAAACAAGAGCTTGCTGGTGGCACAATGACACAATGACACAACTGCCTCCCTCTCTCTTTCAGAATCGGTAAGCAGTGGTTGTTTTGGATATTTGCGGTGTGGTCTTTGGCTTAGCTGTCTCGAGGAAACAACACATTTTCATTCAGTCCCTTAGGCCATTTTCTCATCATGGAGGAACGTTGGCTATGTGGCTTATTATTTTTATTTTTTTTACATAAAAGTTCATGAAACCATGACCAAAACCTAAGCTAAAAATATGTTACAATGGTAAAAAAAAAAGTGTTAAAAATGTTTTCCCACTGCCTTTGTCTTTCTTACTTTTTTGTTTTCCTTCTTGGCTGCCTGTTTGTCTGTCCCTCCTCTTTCGATTTTTTTAATCTAACTTCCTGTTTGCCTGTCTTTGTTTGTACCTGCCAGCTGTCTTCCCGTCTTCCTGCTTGCAGGCTCATCTGATTTCACATGCCTGTCCGCCCTGCCTAGCTGGAACACCTATAAGTCTGCTCTCTCTTTTGTCCCTCTCTGAATATCTGTCTGACCCCTTGTCTGGTTGCATATTCATCCATGTCCCTATGTGTTTGCTTTGGTTGTCGGGTTTTCTGCCCATTTCCTTCACCTGTCTGCTTTCCTGCTGATCTGCCTACCCGTCTTCTTCCTCTGTCAGCATCATTGCGTAACTGTCTGTAGCTCTGCCTCCCTGAATGCCCGCCTGCCTGTCTCTCAGGTTAGTCTCCTTGCTGTATGGCGAGGTTGCAGACTTCATTGACCCTTACACTTTCCAACCAAATTCCTCCATGGTCCAATTCCCCCTCCAGCAGCAGGGCTTATGAACAGATGAAACCTGAAGGCACAAAAAAAAAATCAAGGTTGGAACACCTATTAGACACACACCTGATCACATGGGTCTAAATGCGCCAACACGCAGAGATCACACAGACACAAAGCCTTCCATGCATACAGGTACAATGATTTACATGAACAAATACAGGCCACTGAATTCTGTCTTTTGTGAAGCTAAAAAAAGAATCTGAAGAGAGGAAAGGCTTGCTACAAAACCAGTTATTTAGATTATTTATACATTTAAAGATCAATAATGATTCTTTTTTTGTTTTGTTTACATTTTTCATAAATTAAGTGACTTTATATCTTTACAAGATGGTCTTTATATAATTTTTGAGAAAATACATGATTACTACAATCTGCCCTTGTAGTCTGACTGACGCTTAAGTATTTGTTTTACTCGGGTTTGCATGGAAACCTTGATACAGTCGAGCCAGCATGAACAAACGCCTGATTTTAATTATTTAATCCCCTCTTCAGTATGGCAGTTGCCATAACTTTTAAAGTGGCGTTTTGCTTTCTAAATGTTGTGTGTTCTTTCTCATCAAATACCACTATTGTTGAGAGGAATTATAATCTTTTTTTTTACAAGTATCTTGTTACACATATCTTGTAATACATCATATACACAAACATAGACTTCTTGGTTGTTTTCTTCCCTTGAGAGTCTCAAATGATTTAGTCAAGCGAGGCGGCAAAACAAGGAAAGATTTCTGTTGCTTGCCGAATTAGGCATGCATTGAGTGATGAAGTATGTTCAGCAGAAATCAGACTTCTGTAGTGTATACAAATAAACAATTTTCCAGATTTAGATTTGCACCCCTACACTCACAACCAATGTTCCCAGAAAAGAAAGAAGAAAGCAGAATGAAGAGAAGAAATGAAAGACCGATACGCTTGCAATCAATCAGTCCATCCCGGTGTGACTTTAAATGTTACAGCACTGCTCTGCCAAGGTCAAGCGGTCAAGCCAAAAAGCAAGAAATAAAGTGGTCTCTAGTAGTTTATCCATATGTTTTCATTATGCATTTTATACTGCAGCTCACATCAGCTATTCAAGCAGCAGAATTTTCATTGAACCACATTTTTTCCCTTGTTCATTCACTAAAGCTCAAACTGTTGCAGTGTGCTACATTTACTGATGCAGAGACCCTACATTTCTTTTACACATGAAGTAACTATGGAGTTCATTCAACATGTTAGAATGTGCAGAGTGTATTACACCGCATGCAGCACCTCTCATGAATGAAAACTTGAATGGAAGCTATTCTCTAAGAGGAGAACAATTTACATCCAAATCTTAGCCACTAATAGCTTTTTATATATGCTATCACTCATGACAATAGTGGAGGTGGGTGGGGGGGAATGTTCTGTACAAAAACTGCACTATAAAGAGGACTTTTATCCATTCTTTGAAAATGGCAAGATCTTAATTACCCAGTGTAGGTCACATGATACAACAAGTCATTAAAACTACTACTCTAAATGTGTAAACTGGAACACGCATGAGGTATAATACAACAGTGAATACATTGTTCCCTGTAGTAGTAGTGATTTTGATCCAAAGAAGATAAGGAACAAGTCAACATATAAAGACTTTTATATAAAAAGGCAGGTTGGGATGATTGGGATCCAGTTTCATAACCAACCTTGAGAGTTTGGAGTGAGTCATCTTTGGGTCCTGTTCTTTTATTTGTGGTGAGACTGTAGAGTGAATGAGAATGCAACATGACAAGATGGGCAGAGAGAACATTCAAGAGAAAAAAAAAGAGTTGGGACAGCAGCAGAGAGAAAAAATACACAGAGAGATACGCAGATTCCAGAGAAAGAGCAGGAGAGTGAAGGGGTAAAAGGCTATATATTTTTTTAAACTATTGCTGCTGTTTTCTAATCAGCATTAAACTACAACAGTCCTTCACTCCAAAGCCCTGTTTTATCTCAGAGACAGGCAGTCTCTGTCAATCCCCCTTTGGACCATTGCCCGAGATTACAAAACCCAGATTTGCCAGAAGAAAACAATACTTTTGTTTACAGCCGTGCACCCAAAGGACAGCATGGTGCCACACAGACCAGGAGTCAGCGAGGGCTGAGTCCTGTTGTGCAATCTCCTCTGCCTGGTCTTGTTTTGTGTCTCTACCTCTACCTTTACCCTCTTCCCCAGTTTTTCCCATTTTCATATGTGTTTCAGAACCTGCCATGTTAGTCAGATGAGCAAACACACACAGCATGACGAATACTACAGCCTAATTATTGGAAATTGAACATTGCCTCACATCCAGAATCATATTTAAATTCTTGTAAAATCAATGTGAATGGTTGTCTGATATGATTGGGAAAGCTTCTTTTAATACTGTAGTGCCATTTTAAAGAAAATTGCATCTAATCCCTGTTTGGTAAGTTCAAAGATTGCAGGAGGTGGTTTAAAGCTCTTTGTTTGATGATGATAAGAGGAACTTCATATATCTCTGACTGGTGCAGAAGCAAAGTGGTGGATTCAGGCCATAGAGAAATGAGCCCAATGATTCATTTTCTCGCATCCATTTACACTGCAAGGATGTTTGAGTGCCTGAGTGGAGTCAAAGATTGTCTGAGAAAGTAGAATGAAGTCCAAGGAAGGGCATTTCGGCTGCGACCCATTTCTTGCCCTAGCCTTCAATTCTTCCTTTTCTGATTTCACCTGAGATACAAAACTTTCCTTAGTGAAGGAGCTGCTTAGCCCTCCCCCTTTCCCTTCAAAAAGAGATGTCTTTCCACTGCACTTCACACTTTAACTGGAATTTTGTCTCTCGGGGCTGCATGTAGGCGAACGTGCTAAAGGCGTTGCTCAAACTTTTCACGTTTACTTTTTTCGCCTCCTGACAGGAGTTGAATCAAGCAATCAACTTGCTTCATGCACAAGTCTGCAGGACGCGTTGTTGAGATTTGAGAGGTGTTGCGCCAGCTCCTCTGTGGGCCTCTGCGATCTATGGTTACCCATAACACCCTTCTCTGTGGAGATTCGCAGAGAGCTTTACATGTATCTTCAGAGAAGCATAATTCCAGCTTTAGTGTTACCTAAAACACCTTGCAAATAGCTAAAACAGTGAGTGCTGTAATACAACATGTAGCTGGATATGAATTACAGTGAATTACATTCTTATCATTCTTCCAAAATATATTTTACTAATGCAAAATAGTTCACATGAGTGTAATTATTTGGAACGGTTTGCCATGCACAGGAAGGTGATCTGTCACTATGTTGTTTCTGTTCAGCTCCTCAGCTTCTGAGAATGTGAGCAAGACATGAATTGTATCTTACAATACCTACTACTATAGCTCTCTTTTTGGTGTTCGTATCTGTGTGTGTGTGTGTGTGTGTGTGCACAGACCAGCATATATTTATTGTTTATGAAGATAGAAGTTCTTAAAAAGTTTGGCATCAGTATCACCACTTTGCTGCACTGATCCAAAAGAGAAGACCATTTTCATTGCAGTGACAGGTGACTGTTCCATGGTTAGAGAGTGTTTGGTGTCCTTCAGGTGTCCTCATGCCGTGGTTAATCTGCCATTTTAACAACCTGAAAATCATTTTGACTGGATTCAAGTGAAGCATTCAGAATCTGCAGTCTCATCCGACATCCCACGGTGTGATCCATACTGTGTTAGGTAATTGCTTCTGCAAACATCAGCAATACTTAATCAATACCTCTCACTCATCTCGATGAGATGCTTATTACAGCAGCTCATGTGCATTTTCATTTATCCCACAGATGACACCGGCAGAGACGAGAGAATGCTAATATTGACACAGACCAGAAGCCATCATCCCTGTGATGCTAATCTCACGCTGACGTTAGTTTCATGCCAATTGCTAACATGTCACTATGTATTACAAAAAAGGGCAAAGTTTCTTATATGAATAGAATGCTAATACTAACACTGGAACTCACACAATAATGTACTATAATGCAATATAGTAAGAGAACATTTGAGCCATGCCTGTCTGAGAACTTGTCTAACCTAGTCTCACCTTTGCACAATGTGTTATACATTGTGATGAAGGTTGCATAAGTACAAAGAGAAGTGTTCTTGCACTCCACAAAGGCTTAGTAAGGGGTTCATAAGACCAGAACTGAAAAGAAGCAAAGAATCCCACACACTGTTGATCACCTGAATTCACTTTATTCAGCAATGACATATTGGGAGATCTTCATCTGAAAGAAAAAGTGTATAGACTATTCATATGTTCCTCAGTTGAAAAAAGAAATTCTGCTCTACTCTCTTAGACCAGATCTTCAAAGTGAATTCATTGTCAAAATCTCTACATTTTCACACTCTGGTATTGTGGTGCAGGACAACTGCCAAGTGTGCTAAATAACTACTTTCTGTTTCACATTTGCCTCAGCTGAGGTGTAAACATTTGAAGAATTCCAGAATTTGAGAGTTTATACATTTTGGTCTAAATGAGATGCAGAACTGGGAATCATTTGTGTGGCAATGGAGGGAGATAAACAGCATGTATACACATTATTTTGCAAAGTAGGTACATGGAGAGGGAAATGAGGATGGGGCCGTGGTGAACTCCACAGGTGATGTTGTCTGGTGAAGATGATGGATTGCTTGTCATGACAGACGGTTGTAATGGAGAGACGGGACGTGAGTCAGCACAGTGAAACTGGAAATGTCCAAGCATACTGTATTATGTTAAGGAAAATGTGAAAATATTTAATTAATTCTGTGTTTTGATTTATCTTTAATGCTGTTGAATGCATGTTGTCATGGCTGATTTGATTCTATGTTTATTCTATGTGGTTTTGTTCTGGGTGACTTTATGCTTTATAGTGATTGACTGATTGTCTAAAATGTTGGAATTGTTTAGGTGCCCTTATTAAGTATTCCATGTACGCCAAAAGAGAAGTAGAGGTAGTTGCCAGGACAAGTAGAGCAGGATTTTTAAGGCGTATGGTATGCTTGAGTGGGAATGTCAGTACAGAGAAGGGTCTGTCTGAAAAAGAGTGTCAGAATGTGGAGCACAGCCCAATGGGTTTGGGCACATTATGGCCGGGAGGTATATGGGCATAGAGCTGGATCATGGCCTGGAGATATGCAGGTGTCAATCTCCTCACAGTGCTGCCAAAGGAGGGGGATGACACAGGAGACTTTAGGGAGGTTGAAGCTGACACCGGCTGCAGAATTCTGTGTTTTAGGAGGAGTACAGACGGTGGATCATTATCGCTCAAACATGGAGCTGGGCTAGGGCACTGGCACACCTCCTTCATATTTGCTGAAGATTACAGTCTCATTATGAACTCCTGTGGGTTTTTTTATTAATGCAGTTCTTTCATATTTAAAGAAGCCCAAAACGTGTTTTTTCTCCCTAATTCCAACCCAAAATGCTTCCCTCAGGAAAACAATATAGAAAGTTTGACTAAATGAGCCTTAATTTGTAGAGAAATGCTCAGACTAACCAGCAAACAGCTAGGCTAAAGTTTTGTCCAGCAAGTAAAACTACAAGAACTATGAAATATCAATTTTACTGAAATATCTACTTTATTGTCAGCATATATGTTTGTTTAATTGTTTGTTTGTAGGGCCTCGAGGCCTCTAAAATGAGCTGTGGGTCTCCAATTTCAAACCACTTTCTATGCATTGTTTATGTAATAGTTAGTAATCACTTTGTGGTAACTTAATCTAGCACATATTTATTTGGGGATATGCATATAGGCACAAGAAATAATATAACTGCAACTGAATTATCTCAAACAAAAAAAGAGTCCCTCTAAGAGATAGCCTACCACCTGAAGGCTTTGGGCCACCTCAGAGTCTGGGGCCCCGGGGCAGCTGCCCACTTTACCCAGTTGGTAATCCAACCATGTTAATATATCCCTTCCCACAATACCATTTATTCAGAAAGCAAAATAAAGAGAAAGTTATACAGTTTTTTTCTTTAGATTGAGATTTTATCCCCAGATGGTTTTGTTAATTTGTCTACTTGTGAGAGAGGGTCTGAGTTTACAGATGTTAGGGCATATGCATAAGTGTTTGTGTCATTGACATTCCCATATGCTCTACCTGCAGTGCACTGTGTGTGTGCAAGAGAGCGGTTTCTACTGCTGCCCGTGACCGGCACACAATATCTTACTGTTTTCTGTCGATAATAAGAGAATGTTTATCCAGACAGATTGTCATTGACAATAAGCACTATCCCATCAGCTAAAACCAACACAGCTGTCTGAGTTTGTGGACCCATACCCAGAAATATTTAATTGGTGTGTAAACTCAGACTGAGTAAAACCACACCACCAGTGTTAGAGACTTATCAAAAGGCTGTACCAGGGATAAGATGGTGTTGCTGTAGAACTTACTTAGCTGTAGCATTAGTACAATATATAAAACCAAACCACGCCAAAGACTAAAAAAGAACACCGAAGAGAAAGCATGTTTTGGGAGCTGTGTAGCAAAACACCCATAGCCCTAGGCCTGACAATCTGTGTTTCTGTCAACCCCCAAACTTTACCATATCTCCGTCACAAGCTTTTTTAGCAGCCAAAAACTGCAACAGAATTACACACACAAACACACCTGCACAGACAGACACAGTCACATGTTATTAGACACATTCCCTAATCAATAGATTTGACTGGTTAGAGCATTATACTACCTCACTCCCACTGTGTTATTGTGTTTCCTCAGCCATATAAGGCACCTGGGTGAATGACTCCAAGCTTGAAACAGAAAATAAATAGATTTTTTTGTCCCACAGAGGTGCTCTGCAAGCAGCCAAACGATGAGGTAAACAACAGGAAGGAGCTTTTTGGACGATAAGCTGCATGTAAGCTGTGAAAGCTGTCTGGGAGGCAGCTAAATTACTTTATTCTAATGAGGCAAATGTGTGTGTAGCATGCCACATGAACATGATGTAAGACAAACCTGATAACAAAGCACAGAGTCAAACTGTAATTAAGAGATACATCATGAAGATGAGTTTGCAGGCATTTGAATTCAATCTACTGTCTAAGATACTGTGGATACTGCAAGAAAAACATAATATTTAACCAATAAACTCTTGAAGGTTTGGGTTACTTGGGTTAATAATAATTTTCAGACTCATTTGCATATTGTTTTGCATATTGTGGAAGACATTACTTCAGGAAAATATACCAAAATGGATCTTGTTAGCATGGCAAGCTCATCATTAAATGAATCAGATTCAAAATACAGCATAACCTTTGAGCTCTTGTTCAGGCTAAATCCAACTAGGTGCTAGGTTGCTGAGGTGATGATC
Organism: Maccullochella peelii; assembly: GCA_002120245.1. NCBI lineage: Eukaryota > Metazoa > Chordata > Actinopteri > Centrarchiformes > Percichthyidae > Maccullochella > Maccullochella peelii. The sequence continues at coordinate 43,310 of LKNJ01001633.1, forward strand.
TCTAGAAGTCGGAGTGGAAATCAAATTGTTAATTGTACTACTTAACTGTGAAAAAAATTCTGTTCATCATGAGAGGAAAGACAAGTGACATTTACAGATGACTGAGCTGCTCAAGTGTCAGTCAGCAGGTGAGACAGAGAGGGAGGCTGTGGCTGGGCTGCTTTGCATACTGCACACCCCTTATTACATGTAAATATGCACTTAAGTAAATGAAGTTTTGCAAAAAACACACAGAAGGGAGCAATCTACTGCGCAGTGAACACATTGTCAGATGAGTCATCCCTTACTGTGTTGTCAGTAGAGTTAAGGACTCCTCTGACAAAACAGGTTTACAATAGTGGCTGAATACACACAGAATTCAGGCTGTAACCCCTTCGTTCAAGTAACCTGGTTTTCGGCCGAAGCAAACTGCCGTCAACAACATTTTGACTTTAGAGTCTTGAGAGTGTCGAACAGCAGAACATTGCATCCACAAAACAACGAATTTCACACAATCTTTTTCACAAAGTCCACATGTGCCTATTGTTATTGTTTGTCCTCCAGGTTCAATTTTTAGCTCTTAAATGCTCATTTTTGACATGTGACTCAAATCTCAGAGCAGAGCATTGGAGTGTCCTTGAATGCCACAAAGAAACACGAGAAATGATCATATGTACACTGATAGATTGCCTTTTTGGAGTCTTTCAGTTGATTTTCATAACGTACTGAAACACAAGATTTGTAATTTTGGGGTAAAACCACTGGTATAATCCTTCAGCCCAAAAAAGAAATAGCTGGCAACCAACCAGACTACTCTATGCATACAATATGAAGTAAACGTCATTGTTAGTTCTCTTATAATGAGGAGTGCATTTTCTGGCAAAGTTTATGCCAACTGAAATCTCAGAGGAGCAAGGTAAATGTTAACGAATACAAAATGACTCGGAATAATCAACATTCATTCTACAGTATGGATAACAATTCTGTTCTCATTGGGAACGTCTTTCCCAACGACAGCGCATGATAATACTGGAAAATATTGTGAAGCAAAGCACTTCTGCTCTTCAAGTCAGAGTGCCTATTATCACTCTGACACTCCAAGCAGTTAATTAATCTCAATTCATTAAACAGTTTACTCTGGGAATTTGATAATTAATGAAATAAAAGCTTGAATCCAGGCTGTTTATCACACAGCTGGTCATGGTGACACCTGGCCTGTCTCTCTCTCTTCAGCCTGAGACTCTCCTTCTTCAAACTCACATGACTCCACTCCTTCCCTTAGGCCATGTATTCATTGTAGAACTTTCCAGACCATGTCATTCGCCATCTGTCCACCAGTTGGCCTCAGTGAGTTTCCCGCCATTGCCACCTTACCCTACCTATCCCATACCACATTTTTACTGCCATTGTGCCTGCCTGTTCCTGTAACCCATCTGTAATCTGTTACCATGTTTAGACGTGCTGCCTGCCTCAAATTATTCGCCAGATGCTGATTGCCTTCAAGTTGATCAGTGGTAAGCATGTTATTTGACCACTGATTCCAAATGTTTATCGTCCATGAAGAGACCAGCGATCTCCTATTGGCCCCTGAGCCAGTGCAACCAAACAACACACGCCTAACTGTAATTCTCCAGTTGAAGAGTAGCAGACACTTTACAAATGGCATTACATGTCCAAGAGGTACTTGAGCTGCCTAATGTCCCACCATAATAATGATATACTGCAGTTATGCATAATGGATGATTAATTAATTAGAAAATACTTCTATGTCAAGTTGTCCTCACACAGTCTGTATCTTAGAACAATTAGCAGTTACAGCCGTAAAAAAAAAAAAAAGGTTTTCCCTCTAATTACTATTTAAAGTTATGTAGCAAGGTGGTCCAGAATCTAATCAGGTCACCCACTCTATTAGAGGAGCCTGCAGTGTCAGTATGAATTATCTTAGTTTTTTCTTTAGGTATTGAATATTCGTTTTCTTTGTGAAGTCGACAGTGTAGAGATGTACGTGATACAACAAACCTAAGATATAACAAGAGGCAGGTGGTTGAATTACAGGTGCGTACAGTAAATGCACCTGTGCTGCTGAATAGGTTATATGGATGCATTTTTGGCTGAAAATAGCCAATGCCAGTAAGCAGGTGTGCAATGTTCGCTGAACAAAAACCCCTCACTATCAGCCCGTCTCTCTGTGAAATCAGCTAAATAATCCAATAATATTTTCGACCCTCTTATTTCGAGGAGGCATTGGAGTCAGCGTTTAGTTCATTTTTCAAACTTTTCTCTATTTTCTGTTTTGTAGAGGCAGGGGATTACTGGCTCGGCAGGGGGGCTCCCTCGCCGAGGTATTACACTACAAGCTGGCCTGAAATGATCTGCTTCTCTCTTACTGCTACTTTTTTTTTTTTTTGAATCCCTGTTCCCTATTTCTGTATGTCACTCTGGCTGTCTGTCTCTGCACCTCTCTGAAATTTATGCTGCCGTTCCTCTTTTACTACCCATTACTATTTTATACTGTATACCCTCCCCTCATCATAAATCTCCTCCCACTTTGTCTTTGCACTATTTACACATCCCTCTTTTGCGCCGTTCTTCTTGGTTATGTGAGTTTCCTTTTGTCATTTAGCCTCCATCCATCCATCCATCGGGAAGAACAGGTCATGTCAGAGAAGGAGGAGAAGGAAGGAGGAATGATTGCCCCACTGTGTCTATTTCAGTAATAGAGTCATCACAAACTTACAGGGACTTAATGAGGCAGCAATTAACCACCAGCCAGAGTTGTGTCCACATGTGCATTTGTAACACTCTAATAAGTGTTTCTCTGCAGTGTTTCTTGTGACAGTAGCTGTATGTGAGCATGTGTGCGCGCGACCAGTTTAAACTCCCAGTGACGGTCCTCATCCATCATTTCAACAGTTCAAATTATGAGGACACTTTGGCATGGTAATCCATTACAGATTTCACATCTTGTTTTTTCTGTTAAATGATATGGGTTGATTTCAAAGAAACTTGAAATCATCACAGAGAAGACTGCAATTAGTGATAAGTGTCACATATCTTTTTTTTTTTTTATCTCATTGCTCAGTGTGATCAAGCAAAATGTCATTTTTGAGTGTTTTTAAAAATGAGAATCCATGTTTGAACATATTCATATTTGCATTTCTAAAAGAGATTAAATTCCCACAATCATTCAGTCATTCATAATGCCGTGCCAGAGATTAACAGCTTCCAGTTAATCACACGTGCGTTTGTATTCCAGTAAACTGTGAAATATTGGTTTTAGTAAATACAGAAAAATACAGAATTATCTCCATGTGAATGTCAGTAAAATGCACTTATTATTACGCCAAGCTAATATTTTCAAAATTCTCCAATATAAACACCAAAATTCAAAATTGTATCATTTCCTTTTAGCAGGATCTCCACCATTCACTACCCTTACAGATGTTCATCAGGCTGTGGGCAGTGATTGCATTGTTCCAAATGAATGTGAGGGTTGGTTTTGTGAATGACAGAGGTTAATATATTAACCATTTTATTCAGTTAATTCCATGAAAAAAGAAAAATGAATTTAAAAAAAGAAAAGAGATGGTTGGGTTTACCTAGCAACCAGATAATAAGAACATTATGAAACATCTACACACAGAAGCTGCAGCAGCACATTCATTAATGTGTGGATCTGTGTCGCTGGACTGTGTCCAATCTGTGCTAATGGTAAGGTTCATCCACTGTTTTGACTTGATTTCCTCTGACCTTTACTTGACATTGCTTGCCTCTCTGACTCTCAGTTTGATAGGATTATGTCCAACTGTGAGCACAATATAACTTCAGAATATATTAACATGTTTCTTTCTTCCTCTGCTGTATATTTCTCTCTCCCTTCAGATTTCTCTCAGTCACACTCTCTATCTTCTATTCATTTCCTTTGAAAGCCTGTTGATCCATAACATAAAAGACAACCCTCATAGAGCTTAGGCAGTAATGAAAAACATTTGATAAGCTTTTTCACTCTGTGGAACTGTATTCATCACTCAGTTCTGAGCTAAATGAACCTCGGTGGGTCCTTGATGTGGCATCAAGTGGTTTTTAGTTTAGATTCTAATTTGCAACCAGTTGTCACTTCTTGCTGTGTGTGAATCTGCTTCTATTTAGTGCAAAACCAGTTTTGGTTTATTGCCATTATACCTACTCATATTCAAGTGTATAACTGTGTCAGTGTTAAATCCAGGAAAACAATAGTAGCAGAAGTGGTATGCTTGAAAAGCCCTTAAAAATGATAAAGGTGTCATTGTTGTGCCCATTGACTCACCTTGGCTTTCCATTTCATTTCAGGCCCTGCACTTAGCAGCTTTTAGATTCAACCAATTCTCCTATGAATTACCATCATGTGCAACTATACTGTGTTAATCCAAGTAATATTATAATTCCACCAAAACACATTTCACTCATGCAAATTTGCATAACACAACAACACTGTTGAAGGAACAACTCTTTTGGTTAGAGCTTACCACTGTAGGAATAGGAGATGTAAATCCAAACGGTGTTATAACTGTTTATGCACATCTTCAAATTCTTAGGTTATCTGTTTCTGAATAACATTAAAGTGTCATGAAAAGTTAAAATATGCTCACTGGGTTTATAGTGCTGCTGTGGCTCGTGAGTCAATTCACAATTCAATTAACCTGGAACGATTCATTAAATAAGTGGTCAATATGGACATTAGCAGTGAAAATTGTCTATCCTGATTTTTCCTAAGTACTCCAAATTGTGTCCCATAGGGCAAATCATACCCTGTTTCATTTTTATTGAGATGTTGGAACCTGGGTTTGTATTTGTGTCAGTAGTTCAGACATTTCTCTTCCCCCACAAACTTTTGTATCCCTGTATCTATCTCTCTGTCACAGATATTATCAGGTTTTTTTCTTCTGTCTCACTCTCCCTCTCTGACTTCCCTCCCCTCTGTCTCTCTCTCCTGCAGGGATAAAATAGTAGGAGTAATAGTTTGGTGAAAGGAGGTACTGGTGAAACTACTTCATGTAATACTTTGATAAACAGACAGTTAGACACACAACTTTGCGAGAGTCCCATTAGATCTCTGTCAACCAGTGCCTTTGACTCAGCGTACCAAAAGAAAAGGGGACAGAAATTAGGAAAAATGTAGCAGATAATGACACAGTAGATAGGACAAAGAAACAGATGAGTCTGAGACAGAAGAGAATAAGGAAAGCAAGATAGTTATTTTATTGTGAGTTTGAATTGCTTCAGAGAGACAGAAAGAGAGAGAGAGACAGGTCAACAAAGAGACAGAAGTGATGGTTTTCTGCTTCTCCTCTTCTGGATGCGTGTCCAGCCAGCAGGTTTGGCTGTGGCCTCTCATTCAATGCAAATGGGGTTTCCACCATACCGCCTGCTACTGTACTGCTACATTATATTTGCTGAGGCTGGGGATCCCTGATAACGCTCCACTTCTCTTCTGCTCACTTGCTCTGCTTTCTTTTCATTCCATGATACGCGTTCTGCTCTGTCAGTTTTTTTGGTCTTTTACCTTTTCATCATCGGTCTAGCATTCATTTCTGTGTTTGTGTGTCAAACTCTCTTCTTTTCTCACCTGCTCACCCTGACTCTCTCCATTATCCAGCTGCCATCATAGGAATGGATGGGGCCCCACTGCTTTTCTAAGATTTTATGAAGCTTTCTCAAAGCATATCACACAAGCTCAGATCTATGACTTGCCTCTGAGTACCTTTTAACATTGTTGGCTCAGTAGGAGTTAAACCCTCAACCCTGACAGTGCAATGTTTGGATCACTGGACTACCACTACTTACCGCAAAAAAGTGAGTGTTAATTACGTTTGAGAGTTTTTGCAGTATTTAAGTTAGAGGAGAGAGAACTCCAGCTCACTGTCCTTTTACTTGCAATAAAGTTTATTAGACATACAATGTCTTGGTCCTTAGACCTTCATCAGGTAAAACTGAGGAACAAAGAACATTCCAGACAGCCAACACCTCCTCAGGTGAAGCCAATCAGGGACCACAAGCTGTCAGGTAATCTGTACCACAGTGTGTATGCATTTAGTCAATTAGAAGGCACAAAAATGGACATTCCACAATCTATAATGGACAGCAAGTACATACATTTATATACAAACATTAATTAGTATATATTCAATTAAAATTAATTTATCTACCTGTCTACAAGAAACTGAAGGTGAGCATGAGTCTTCACTGTCAAGATTTACGCAGTATTTAAGTTTAAAAAAAATCTCAAATTCAAACCAAACTGCATTAGATTTTTCACAGTTTTTATATTACTTGTAATAGTATTATGTTAAATATGTTATAATGTGTTCAATTCAATTCAATAAATCTTAATTGTCCCCGGAGGGCAATTCTGGTGCAGCATTAAAAACAGAGGAGAAACTAACTGTACATACGACAACAACAACAGAAACACTATCAACAACAAGTAAAAGCAAACATACGTTGTAGTATCTTGTAGCTAAACATGTTATAGCTAAACATTTCTTTCAACACTTCAATGTGTGAAATGCATTTACTCATAAGTGCTGGATTTCTTTCAACATTTGGGTAAAAGTGGAATTTCTATGTACAGAAGTGAGGATATCTAACTCTACAAACACAACCCTATAACATGATGGCATTTATATCTGACATCTTAACTTCTTTTCCACATTTTCTAATGGTGAGTCTTCTTACTGAATTAGGACGTCTGAAAGCTTCTAGCCTCCTGGAGTGTAATGACAAGGGCAAATGTCCCTGTACTATCGATTAAACACAAATACTTAGGAAGGACACACACACACACACACACATATACACACAGACTCTCCTAGCGCTAAAACTGTCCTTCCGCTATATTTTGACTTCTGTCCCCCTGACAGAATGAAGTGATGCTGAGTAGGTAAGAAAGCTGTATGCTGAAAGAAGAGTTAGAGACACAGGGACAGACAGTCGTCATAAAGATGGCTGCCGAGGAAAGGTTGTTGTAGGGTCAGAATATCAGGTTAATGACCGCAGGATGAGGTTTAAAAGCAGGGTGAAGTCAACACACAAGACTTTTAATACGTGACGCAAACTTCAAGGATGCAAGTTTGTGTATCTGTGTGTGTGTGTGTTAGCATGGTAAGCATACTTATTTGCTTATTTTCTCACAGGACAGGCTGCAGAGGATAAGTTGCATTATTGAAAGTTAGAAATACCTTGACATTTTAACTTTTGGTTTTTTTCTGCACCAGGAACTCTACAGGTTCTAATGAAAATGTGTTCAAACTGGTTTGTATTACATTATTTACCTCTATACTTAGGGATGAATATTGTCTTTCATAATGAAGTCTCAAATTAAAATATATGTTTTTCTATACTGAATATACTGTCTCAGACTATGCTGTCTTTTTTTTTAACCTTTAAGGTGTCTATTGCTGTCATGAATGGATTTAAAATTGGGTTTTAAGAGTGAATTGGAAAAAATGATGACTTTGGATTTATCCGTTCTCCAGATTAATCTGGTCAGTGTTAATGTAGTGTCGCCACCCCAAATACAGGGCAGCAAGGGCGCAGATCTCATTACAACTTCATTCTCTGAAAACAGGCATAGAGGTATTTTAAACTTCTTATTCTGTTGATCGGTAGAAGTGACAAAACATTCAGAAACTTAAAGCATACAGGCAACAGTTTTACCCTTCCTTTCACTCCTTAGCAACCTTTCACTCACTGCCTAACAGACCTAATGATGCACACCTGTTTCCACTATAACTTAATGAGCAGATGATCTCCACTCATATCACAGAACAATCTATCTACGTGACAATAAATATTGGATTTAACTGCTTGTTTAAGCATTAAAAACACCCTAAATTAGCGGCACAAAAGCATCAATTGGTACAACAATCTTACTCAAAATTGTTTGGTAAGAGATAGTCTGTAGAAGGCCTATGTGCAATTCATACTTCAGATCAGTTTTCCCACCCTAATGCTACAACATTTTAACTTACACTGTTTCTCTTCCAAATAAGTTGTCAGGATTAATGGAGCCGAATTGGACTTGTTTAAAACTGCCCTGCTAATGTTCCCATTAAACACATTGTAAAGCTGTGTGTATAGTGAGAAAAATGTTCCAACAAATATGGACCAATTTCAAAAAAGAAACTAAACTGAGCACAGTGGACATGTTTTGCTTCCTATAGTAACATTTAATACATTTTTATATTTGTACAAAATTACACTTTCACAGTTAACTGAGCCATTGTATTGTTTTTTCAGGAAATAAGCAGTGGCAAACCTGCATCCAATTCATTTCAACAATGTCTGTCACCTTGGATTATGTGACCAGAATGAGGCAATAAAGTAAGTGATGCCCATAGATGGAAAATACCAGTTTTTCAAAGTTTTTCATTCATTTGTCATTGTTATGTGTAGCTAAGAACAGGTCTATTCATCTGATGATTTAGTGTGAATGGTAGTCAGCAATGTGCAACAACAAAAAGAAAATATATAGAAACGAAAAAAATGACCTTCCAGCCAATGCTTTATAAAAGGCTGATGCAAGCACCTGGGTAATCGTGCAAGTTTCTTTTTCTTTTCCAGAAACCTCGACAAAATAAATTTAATTAGTTAAAACACAAATGATCTCATGTGAAAATATTTCTCTATTCGATTTTCAGTTGCAGAAATATTTTATTTAGACCTCTTTTTAGGGTTATTTGGTTCCTTTCAGCTCTGCTCATATCTAATAATACAGAAGGATCATTTTGGTGTAAGTAACATTTCTCAGGGACTATTCTGCTGACTAGCCCATCCAGACACTTACTGCTCCCAACAAGCAGAATGGAGGCCTTTCAGACTGTAAAAACACTTTTCTGTAGCTCCCCAGTGCTGTCGGCTCCAGACTTTACAGTACCATTCAAGTTGGAGGTTGACGCGAGTGGTATTGGAGCTGGTGCTGTATTGCAACAGTAAGATTCCTTCGGCATTGATCACCCGGTCTGTTACTTCTGTAAGAAGTTCTCTGCAGCCCAGTGTAAGCATAGCATAATCGAAAAGAAGCCCTAGCAATGCTCTGGGCCCTCCAGCATTTCCAGGCTTACGTTGGCTTGACTCCGCAGCCAGTGATGTTTTTTATAGATCACAACCCTCTTGTGTTCCTAACTTGGATGTATAACAGTAATCAAAGGCTCATATGTTGGGCCCAGAACTTCAACGTAGAAATCTGTCAGAAAAAGGGGCATTACAGTGTTGTGGCTGGTGCCCACTCGCGCGTACCTTAGGATGACACTAGTATGGCTGTCATCTTAAGGGAGGGCGTGTTACGTGCCATTCTGTGTCTTCTTATTGTTTTGCTTGTGTGTGTGTCTACTTTGTCTTTGTGTTGTAGTTGCAGCTCGCTGATGACTGACTGAGGGCATCTTTGTGAAGTTGTGGGCTGGGTCTATATACGTGGCTCCCTACGCTGCCCACACTCTCTCTCACTCCTTGGCACAAGACCCAGCTTCTTTGTTTGCTTTCTTAGTTTATCCTTTGTCTTTTTGTAAATAAATAATGCCGGTCGTAACGATAGGTTAAATGAGGAATTATTTAAGGAACACGTTCTTCAATGAGCTAGAGATTAAGAGTCAGGACACGCTGTAACTTCAGATCCAACTGCCCATTCTTAAGAGCCTTAATGGGTATGATCAGGAAGCTGAAGTAGAAAACCTGAGTTTGCTGATGTTTAGAGCATGACACATCTTACATGGGTGTGCACACGTTTGCTTTTTTCATTATGTTAACTTTTTGTTAACAAACATTTTTTATTTGTTCATTGATATTCTGTAATGAATTTACAGAAATTATATTAAATGAGTACGTTGTACTGTTCTACTAATTTCTTACAATTGCTAAAGCAAGAGATTTCATTCAGGAAGAGACTAGTTTTCAGAAACAAAGTGATGATGATGATGATGATGTTGTAAATGAGATGTAGAATTGCAATTTATGTTTTTATGAAGGTTTTTCTTTTAAATGCTGGGAATTACTTTTCATATGACGTTGTTGTTTAAACAACCCCTCTAATTCACTAAGAGCATATTTGGAGAAGTTCCTCAATAGTTGGGTTTCCAAATGTTGATATGAATCCTCTGAAACATTTGAGCTATGGAGCTGGCTCAGGACTTGGCCTGGAGCATATTTTAAACCTGGCAGGATCAGCTCTGAGGTCTCTCTCTGTGATACCGACAGTAATTGATAATCACCCTGCGCCTGTCCAGATGCCAGGACAGTGTGTAGTGAGGATGACCTTTACGAAGGGGTTTTCTTGTAATAATGACATCTTTTTTCACAATTTTGAGATAATTTCTTGATAATTGGGCATGAATGATGTTGATAATTCCAAACTGTTTTGCCATCAACTCCTCTTCACCCAATTCCTAAATGTTTTTTGGGTCCAATAAATTTGAGTTTATTGGTGCCAAAAGGAAGTTCTGTTCCACAGAAAAACTTGGACCTCAGGCACAACGGTGACATCATGCCCAGGGACGGATGTCCTGCCATATAAATCCAGACAATAAAGTCTGCATGCTGAAAGCTGCCAGTGCAAAGGACTCTAACCACTCTAACCGATTTCCATTGGGGAAGGGGGATTCGATTTTCCCAAACCAGTCACTAGAGACCAACATATCCACCTGTAATTAACATCATTTTAAGTCGACACTGATGAGTAGCCATGCCAACATGGTGGTTTTGTCAGGGTTTTAAGAGTGGAGTGGAGCTAAGTAAAAACAAACTATGATGTCGGGCGATATTGAGAAGACATCCAGATTTCAAAGTGATTGAGTACTTTTAATCTATTTAGAACACCCTCAATAGCAGCGTCTATCTTGTCCATAGCAGTCGCCATTGTTGTTATTACTCCTCCTTGGTTCTGGCGCACAGCTTGACAATGGCATTAGTCCCACCCATAGCGCTCATTGGACCAATTACTTTTCAACTGAAACCACTGTTTCATGTCATGATGCCAGACCAGAAGCAGTCAACTCGGTGGAGCGGGTGGATTCAAAGGTCTGGACCCAGGCAAGAAATATACTGCTGGAAATATTGCAAAATGGATTTCTGTTGCTTGAGGCCTAAAAATCATGGGTTAAGTAATCATAGTTTGCTTCTGTTTATTTATTTAACCTGCAGTACAATACCCAGCTGGCTGGATATATCGCCATCAAAGGAAACAGTTTATCAGACTTGGGTAAGACTTGATTTGCCATGATCTTTGGGAATGACTTTGGGATTGTTTACGGTGGTCGTAACTTGGTTTCTATCGAGTGCTGTGCTTTTGTTGGGGAGTGTCAGGTATTTTACTGTACCTCTTCAACTTGATGATGCATTTTATTTGAGCATCTATAAACTGCAGTAAAACTGGCCATGAAAAGAGGGAAGAAAAAAGTTACAGCACTTCAACAGGGCAATAAAAAGATCAAAGAACAGGTGGACAGATGGGGGAATGGATATGGGGAGTGGCACTTAAGATAGATACTGTCTGATTCCTCATCTGATGAGGAGGAGGGCCAGAAAGATGGAGCAATAAAAAGAGAAGGGATGACATGGAAGGATGAAAAGCAGATAAGCAGATCATAGAAGGAACAAAGAAAGGGGTTTGAAGGAAAAGGAGAGGGTGACTCCAAGTCTTCATGTATCATGGAATAGAGAAAATCAACTTGAATGTTACCAGTTTAACAGATATTTGATCATTTTTAAGGTACATTTTTGTTCAAACTAATAACTGAAATGAATGAAATGCCTGAGCCATGTTGGCATTTGATCCATGATGTGTAAATAAAATCACTAATAATAAATCATTCAATTTAGCGCCAGTAAAGTTGCTTTGTCTTTTATTTCTTGAATAATATTTTCAATAAAAATGCATACAGATAAATGTAGACTGAGTTCAGAAGTCATAGCTAATATTAAATAATTTTTAGATTAGAATTTCCTGATAAAGATTCACAAAACATCCTTACAGTGATTCTTGCTTGTATTTGTTTTTTTTCTTACACAGGCATAAAATAACATTTCCATACATTTTAAACCTTCCACCAGTATTAAAGGCCATGCGTGATAATGTTCTCATGTTCTGATATTTTTTTGTTTGGTTTTGAATATGTGTTATTGAACGATGTCTCATTGTATTTTTGAGGTCTGACCTACAACTGTGTCATGTAATTCCGTCAAATGTTAAATAGGCTTCTGAAAATGTGTTTTGGAATGTGATCAGGAATAAAATGTGTAATTGTAGATTTTTTTAATGGTGGAGGACACATCATTTCTTTCAATCAATTTGCTTATTTGTAGGCCTGGAGTAACAGTAGTTAACCAATTCAGAGGGAGTTCATGTGATTTCCTGTTGTCAATCTGAGTCAACAGCTATAGGTTCTGTATTTCAAATCACATTGGCTCATTTGATACCATGACACTGCTAAGCCAATTTACCGTAGCTGATCCACTTTTAAATTTTATTCAAAGGAACAACTGATGCATGAATCAACCCATCTGCAGACCTTCTTTTAACTTGGGAGCTCAATCTCACTCTACTGTTGAGAGTTGCAAATCAAAAGTTGCTTGTTTTGGCTAATCACATTTATGGGTACATTACCATCAGTCTGGAACTGCTTCAAGGTTCATGATCAAGGCGAAACATCAACTTAGGGAACATACTGACAAACAGATTTGCATGATGGGCCAATATCATGTTGGTAGAATTCAATCACACATCCAGATGTTTTGCAGGTGCGCATGATGCAACAACCTTGTTTCACCAATCTCATGTGTTCCTAATTAACACTCAAACACCTGAGGGTGCTGTGGGTGCAGCTAATAAATTACCTTGACATTGTTCACTCAGACTTTTAACCCAACAGTTCCTCATCTATTAGTACTTTGCACAATCTATGAAGAAGCTGTTGATTTTATATATAGTAGTAAGACAGAAACCAGATATCAGTGATGAAATAAGTGATTTAAAGCAGTAAGCTGGAGGAAGCCACAAAGGATGCTCTTCCTGTTGCAACCAAGGAAGCTTAATGTGTCACAAACAATCAGTCAATTTTTACAGGCAGTAATTAAACATACAGTATATATTCACTTTCTCCATTTCACTGAGGTAAAGTTCCACCTGGTGAAACTTCTGCTCCATGGGCTGCTCCCGCACTGTCGGGTGGGTGAATGAATGAATGTCAACTATATAACTGAAATACTTTGCATCAGGCTGTTGAAAGGGAAATGGAAGAATTGCCATCGTCCCTGTCCACCAAGCCAGCCATCTGTTCCAAATGCTTCCTTTTGGCACTGTGTGCTGGCATATTAAATCCCAGACAACCCCCCCCCCCAGCTACTGTACAACCCCACAATGCCCTACTGTGACTCTGTTCGCCTTCATGCTGTTTATATGCAGTATACCATTACTCTGCCCATATTTACAGTCTGGTACTGCTTACTGTGCAATGTTTACATTACCCTCTAATCTGAGACCTCGCACACTTTGACATTGTTCACACCTCGTACTTCAATCATCAGTCCTTATAATTTATTTCAAGCACCTAATTATTTCAAGCACAGCACACTGGACCATGACCCCTGCAAGACAATCTGCACTTTAATCATTGCAACCATGCAATATGTCCAACGCTTGACTGAATTGTAAAGACACCCAATGTACCCTTCATTGACCTACCCCTTGTCCACTATAACTGTACCTGTACTTGTTGTCCCTGTGCCATTTGTGTCAGTGTGCAGTGTGCAATAATGCCTCAAAACAAATGCCTTATTGACCATGGGATTTGTTCCAGACACAATGCAGTAAACTATAATACTGAATCAAACTGATGGTCAATCACTACTTTAAGAACTATAGCAGTAGATTTGCATGCTTTAGCCACAGATCTTGATTATTATACACTATGAACAAACTATTTTCAAAGCACATGATGTGTTGCTGAACTTACACTTAAATCAAGTGTCTCTAAATTGTCCCACTGTTGGGAAATTGTCAAAAGAAATGCAAAATTGTATGTTCACCAAAAATAAGAAAAACCATCTGTATGGTCCTTCTGTGTTGTCAAGCTAGTAGTGACATCGACCCTTGTAATCACATTACCAATGAGACAGTGACCCTTGTATTCTGAGAGCCATGCATAACATAGATTACATGCTTCCCCATTTGCATTTCTAATCTTGTGAGCAAGCTATTAACCTATGTGTCACAAAAATGTTATCTACATACATTCCAGACAGCAGTTGTGAAGCCAGCAGAATAAAATGCTTTGATAACAACAACCTGAAACAGCAATGGTAATAGCTAAAAATGAGCAAATGAATGAATGAGTAACCAAAGATTTCATAAAAATCTGTGACCCATTAAAAATAACAATTCTAAAATCAGTGTCATCAGTGGGATTTTGTAGCCAAACATGTGGTTTTATGTTGTGCTAGTTTACACCAACCACTCATCACTAATGCTATCCTCATTTAGGGTATTACACAAATTTCCTAGTCAGAACACATCCTCTTGTGACACTTTTTAGGTGTCAGACATGGTCAGAGCTGTCTCTTGACCTGTCATTCATCTTGGCACAAAAGGTGTTTCAACATCAATTTGGTGATTTTCAATCTCACAGCAGTCAATAGGTTCATTCTCTTGGATGGTAGTGACATTGGGCTGCTGTAAATATGGTGATGCATTTGATTACATCAATTCTGTCAGAATCTGTAACTGCAGAAACAATGGCTGAAAGAGCAAGACATTGTTTTGCCTCAGCTATCATTAATTTTGTTTCTTACTGTGCTTTTCCTACTGTGACATGTGAAAGTGTCTTTGGTGAAAATGGTCTCTGTCAATCTGCCATTGGTTTACAGTTTATAATGATCCCTCACTGCGTTATGTCCAACCCCAATAGTCCATTTCAAGCAAGCACCAAGGAATGCCTCTGAGCCGTGCAGCAATTTTGGCATAGTGGCCACAGTTGGAATTGCAGGTCACATGACACCAATTGGGCCAAAAACACTTTTGCTATAAACATTAATTGAAAAAGAAACAGCTGTAAGAGGCTGTTCAGACTGAAAACAGCTCTGCATTAAAACAACACAACGGGCTCCACTGGTGCAGGTGTGTTGCCTTTAGGTAGGCATCTTCCATAATGCAATGCTCCACGTTTTACAGATGAAAAAATTACCGTTATGGGACTCTTCAGCTGGCAGTGATATGGCGTGTCTGAAATCTCAATTTATGCGCCCAACATTTAGTTTATTATATAGGGAATAGTGAATGAGTGAACGAAGGGGTGATTTTGGACAAAGTCTTTAATGACAAAATCTTGGAGTATTGTGTCCATGATGATGATCTGTGACTTATAACATTCTGTTGTTACATGTGAGAGTGTCAGACTAAATGTCTTATCATATGCACTGTGATGTGTACAGGAGATAAAAGTATGCATCTTTCTGTGTGTGCCTGTGCATGTTAATGCCTCAGTGCGACGATAAGTTTGTATCCTCTCAACCCAGACAGATCCTAATCCTGCGAGGCTTCCTGTGTCTTTCACCTTCACCCCCCACCCCCCGCCGTCATCTTCCCACCCGAACTGTTCACCATGAGATGGCAATTACAACTCTGTTGACACGCTGACTCCGCAGGGGCCTTTGCCTGCTTTTTCTGTCCTGCAGTATCTGTCTCTCTGTCCATCTCTCTCCCTTGTCTCCCTGCGTCTGCATGTTTCTGTCTTGCTGTGTTTCTGTCTACACCTCTGTCTTTTTCTTCTTCCTCAAGCACCCATGGGTGACTCATTCTCTTTTTGTCCCCCTGACTATTTTTACACTCTTACTGCACCGTGTGTGTCCCTCTCCCTTTTAACTTTTTTGTTTAATTTTTTCAAGTTTTCAAGTTTCCCTTTCCTTTCTTTACTTTCCCCAGCTGCTGCAGACTTTCCCTACAGAGTCCATTCATACTGAACTGAGCTGCTGGTGATGGCCGCAGCTGGAGATACACCAATGCTGTTCTGAGTGAATGTCTTCTGTTTCCATTCTTAATATTTTCAGCATCAGGTTTTCCTCGTCTTACAAATTCTTTCAAGAGCACTGAGGGCTTTTCATTAAGTCACTGAGATAAATGATATCAGCCCCAGAAGCACAGTGCAGTTACACTGCTGGTTTTATGATGTGAAAACAGCTTTATTTCTGCTCTTTAGCGCTAGGGGAGGTTATGCAGGGACAGCCCATAGATCTATGAATGTGTCAGCTCTATCAGCGTGTGCGCATATATACTGTGTGTGTGTGTGTGTGTGTGTGTGTGTGTGTGTGTGCTGTGGAAAATGGCCAAGTTAGTTGGCAAGACTGTGTTCAGTGTCAGCTTTTATTGGAAATCACACAGTGTGGAGAAAGCACTGCTTTTAGTAGCTCTTATTAAGTGTGGATATAAAACACTATCTTGAGCGGCTGCTGTGTGTAGTCTATTGATATCCATGTAATATGGCTGTAGAAAATGCAGCCATGTGGTGTGAGAGTCAGAGAGCGCTTATGACTGTGTGCTTAAATGCATTAAAGGCTAGGCAAATGATTGCCATATCTATTTGAATTAAATTTGAAGAAAGGGAGAGAGGGCCAATCCCAGAATGAAATCCTACTTTTTCATTAGTGACAAACCATTCTCTATCTGTATTAGTGTTTTACTTTTTGTACTGTCTGCAGTTACAGTATGGCATAAGATAAGGAATAATATAATTTCACTTGGAAGTTGTAGGAACACGTTCTTTAATGAAGAGTACAAGTCAGGAGTCAAGAAAGTCATCTACTGTGATTAATGTGATTAAAAAAGTCAAAAGTAACTTAATCATTAATCAAAAGTAAATCCTCAGTCTCCAGGATGCTCATGTCAATATTCTCTGATAGTTCATGTTTATTAAATAACAATAATGACAAGTGTCAATGTGCAAACAACATTCAACCAGAATCAGGGCACAGTCAGACCAGCATTTATAATAGCAACATTTCAGTGCAAATTAAATTCATTTCAGTTGAGTTTACTGATTAGTAGAATTGCTCGCCTCAAAGTAAAGTTCAGTAAGTAAGTTCAACTTTTGTGAACTTTGACATGCAACTTTGTACCGCTGACCCAGCTCAGTATCCCTAGAAAACGTCCAACTTTCAGTGCCAAAGCAGGAAGTAGTGTGCACTTTTTATGTAGCGAGTCAGAAAGTAAGGGTGTGGAGGTTGGGATGGTGGATGGACATGTAAAGCGTACGACTTTCATGCAGTTTCACGAGTTCACCTCCAGTCACAGACATGCAATTAACGTTTGCGTTTTTATTAGCCAGACCCCATTTCATGCATATTCGGTTGACATTTAACCATCAGATCAGATCTCTCCCTGAGTCAGAGAGCCAGTCATGTTGCTGCTATTGAAAACTATCATTCCACTAGACTCCGTTGGGATAAATGTGCCATAATACTGCACATTTCACAGTGGCATCTAATTACCTGATTCTACACTCTTTCGTAAAATTCAATAATGCAATAAAACCTGAGATCTAATTTTGGACTGTGGAAATGTTTCACTCACTAGGAAGTGATGCATCACAATGTAATATAACTTCTTGAGCTTGTTGAGCTTATCTGTGATGCTTGCTCACTGTAGATCAATAATAAATGCATTTTGTGCAGTCTTTCCTCTCAGCTGAAATTAATCTACCATGCCCAATAACTTAGATTCTAATAACACCTAAGCTCAACATTGTGCCTCATTACCATAACGTCATAGAGACGTTGCCCTAATGCAATAGGCTCACTGGTGAACCTTTTTTTAATGCTAAGCACATTTTTCCAGGCATGAACTAATATGAATTAGCAGAAGATGAGCAATCCACAGGGGGAATTGTTTTGAGAGTGCACATACAGCAGTGTTAAATGTTTAAGTCTTGACATATTAGCTTGCATATTAATCTGCATCAAAAACTAATGGGTCTGAGATCAAATGTTACATGAGATTACATCAGAGACAGTCAGCATGTGTGTGGATGAATGTGATAGAAAGATGGAGGGAGAAACATATGCTGAGGAAATAGAGAACATGCAAGCACATGTACAGTATGTGCTGCAAAGATTGTACTGTATTTGTAAGTGAGTAGTTCCTTTAAATAAATACTACTTCCTGCATGTGTTCATTTTATAGCATGTGTCAGTATGTGTGTGTGTGCTCAAGGGTGGTAGTCTGTTGGGGACAGGGAGCCAGAGGGACATAAGGAAGCTGTTTGATGTCATCACTATGTGTCCTTTCTAGTTTCCCTTGGCTCTAATCTATGGTGAGACACTGTCTGAGTCCCTCATTAGTTACTGGTACCGCTCTCTTTAGTGTAATGCCAGCCTCCGGAGGCAAGGTTGACTCGTGGACTGAATATCACTGCGAACAGCCGTGTGGTGACGATCGATTGCCATGAATATTACAGTCACATGAATACGACCATGATGATGATGATGATGTGGTTTCCTTGTGTGTGTATGGTCAAATAGTACGTCCAAGTCTCAAAAATACTGCCTGCATCTTGTCGCACACTAAATAATATGCAGAATATTTTGTCCCTCTGTGACAGCAGTGGAAATGTGAAAATGTTATGTGTTCATACCACATTATTCTTCAACAGCAAAGAGACAATTCTATAAATATTATAGATGGTTCTACGTGAAACCTTATTAGTTTTTGTTTCCGATGTGAGGTGAAGGGGGGGACATTAGGCCTCTTTATAAAGTCCCATAAAGGCCCAACAAACCGAGATTACTGATCTTACATTTTATGAGGTCATAACCTTACCCCTGTTAACTGGTGTGTTTTTTGTACCAGAGGGCCGTGTAATCAAGCTCAAGTCAGGTCGGATTTGACCCCCCTAACCTGTCAGATGTAGACACAATAGAGGTCACCCTGAGGTCACCTACACCCAATGTACACACATGCACACTGTATGCGGGCAAACACAGAGAGAACAGAATGGTGTAGATGGAAATTAAGATGCTTTTGTTTGTGAATATGTTCAATTTCCTGCATGTTTATTACATGTATTTGTTAGCCTAGTTTTATTACAAGAGAGGACCAGTCACATGCTGACATTTTTTTTTTTAATTGCATGAAAACACATCTAGCCAGCTGTCTTATTTTCATGGCAGTGGAGTGGAATGGCCTTGTGCCAGGAAATGGGTAATTTTGCTGCAACCAGATTTCTTTCTGCTTTTGTGGCTTTCCATGGCATTGCCTGTGTGAGTAGTACACGAGAAAGGAGTGTCAATAAAAAATAAAATGCAATCTAAGTGCAATTGGAATCCAAAAATATACTTGAGCCCTGCTCTATTCAGACCCACTCTGATCCAAAAGGCCTGCATCCTGTGCTATTTTTACAGCTTTAATTGATGAAAGAGAGACCTTTCCAACATCACGTAACATTATTTTATTTATGTTATGATTGGCTGTGTCACTTTGAAAGAATTGCAACCAGTAGATATGTTTACTTTCACTTTACAAATTTTGACATAATTTCAGGGGGAATCAAATACACACTGAATACTGCTAAACCTACAAATATAAATACAAAAAAGTACACTGCTATAAAAGTTGTTTCACTTTGTGGCATCATAAATATTTATTCCTATTTAAAGGTACATGGTGTTTTTAACTGTTGGAGCAATATTTTTTAGAGAGGGTCCCCGTTTTGTTAGTATCTTGCATGCACACGGGTGATTTGATACGTAGTCCTGCCGATGGTTTCTCACTATTCCACTGATTGGCAGTAGGTGGTGCTACTGCAAAGGAACGTAGCAATGCACCAACAAAGGCAAGCAAGAAGACTGCTAGCAAGCAAACATGGACATAAACAATATAGGTTTCAAATTCTTCCAAAAGTCAGCACTACACATGTTTTATGAGGAAGGAATGCATTTAACGGATTTATTCAGTCTCAAGGATACGCACAATGTGTTTTGGTGAGAACCAGTGGATGTAAACATGACTTTGTTTGTTTACAAAAAACCCTCCGCAGGGTACCTGTTAATTTGCTGTATGCAGCTGGTTCCCTCATAGGGGAATCTGAGCTGGACTCCTCTACATTACAAAGCTGTTGGCCCACCACAGCAAGGTGTGCACTGCATTTAAAAGGGATGAGAGTAGTTGATCTGATTGGCCTTGATTGATGCCAGCTGCTATCACACCCACTGATAATTTAATCCTCCTAATCCAACCACTTTCACAACAGTGCTGCAGGTGCTCTGGTCGTGGAAATCTGTTGGTCACACACAAGAGAGCCAGTGCCACCTCCTGCACTTTGAGTGATAAAAACAGGCGCAGAGTCTATACAGAGAATATGGGTAAGTCATACAAGAAGCATATACGGAGGCAAACGCAGCCACACCATGAGGGCAAAGTGGAATTTAGAGAAAAGCTGGTATCAAAGGAAAAGCAACATTTTTCGACATTAAATTGATAAAAGGTTACACCAACTCAGGAGCTAATTAATGACAGTGCCATGACTAAAGTTATCATCATCATCAAGCACACTTACAGTATCTCCTTATTAATATAATGTACACTGATTCTTAATTGGGCAAACATAATCAAACTTATAAAGCCCAAAACGAGGCGGAGGGGAGTTGACACTGTCCTGTGGCAAAGCAGTAGAAGATGAAAGTGTACAGACCAGTGTCCCGCCGTTAAAAAATCCCCCAGCCAACAGACAGTATTAAAGTCCATGTCAAAGTTGGATATAAGCTTCTGAGAACATGGGGCTGTATACAATTACAAGCTGTGGAAAAGTCAATAAAAAACAATCTGGCATGGTTCTTGCTCCTATCCTGATGCCCTCTCCACAGTCTCTTAGAACAAGTTTTGGGAGAGTCACTTTGGCATCATCCAGTCCTATTGAAGCCCTGCAGCTGATGCGGAGAGATCAGTTTATCTGTTACTATGGTGAGTTTAATCATCAGACATTCAGAGAAACAAAGAACAACGTACAGTATATCCTTTACAGTTAAGATAATTCTTTTAAATTAAACATATTGATGCAAACAGGCTGTTTTCAGCAGTTTTGTATTACTGCCCGCCCAGTACTCATCTCTGTATCTAATTCAACAACAAATGCCATGCCTCAAATAGCAAATCATTAACTGTTTATAGATTCGTGAAATCGAAAAGTGTGATTGGCTTGTTGAAAAGGGTTGTTTGGCAGGGATGGTGTAGGACAGAGCAGGCAACCCAGGGAGATCAAAGAAAGGGTGCGGGCATCATCTTATCTTTGGATATTTCCCATGATGCTCCTGTAAGAAGGGAGACGGAAGGACAGTGGAGAATGTCAAGAAAAAAGAGTAAGTAAGGCGAGAGGGGATGAAAAACTGAGACTGACAAGGAGAAGGGAGCAGAGCTGGTAAAAAATCAGATAATTGGGAGGTGAGCGCACGAGAGGCAATATGGAAATTTAGTATGTGAAATGTATTATGCATTCGACATTGATGGAAATATTAAGTATGGATCCAATGGTCCTACATGAGGTTGAACTACAATGTCATGGACATAATCAAAGTTTTTATGCTTTTCACTGTACAAAAAAAAAGAGCTGTTGAATTAGATTAAACAGATGTCCATTTTCTGTGTGTTATCTAGCACTCCCAGGATTTCTGCACTGGTGGAGACAATTCTAATCCTTATACATAGTGACAGGTCATCAGTCATCACCACATCATGTGTCCACTTGTACGTGGAACATTTTGCTCTCACACTCCATCCTTGTTCCAGTCACTGCAATTAATACAGACCATTTTCCTCCACTCTGTTATAGTAGAGACTGTTGTCTGAAGAGAAAGGTGTATTACATGTAGATGAGAAATTAGTGGTCAAAGGGTGACACAGCACTTTTAAAGCTCATTGGAAGACCTCATTTTTCTAACATAGCT
This sequence comes from Maccullochella peelii, assembly GCA_002120245.1. NCBI lineage: Eukaryota > Metazoa > Chordata > Actinopteri > Centrarchiformes > Percichthyidae > Maccullochella > Maccullochella peelii. Next base: position 65,243 of record LKNJ01001633.1, read on the forward strand.
GAAGCACTGGAGCTTCAGTGTGCTGGAGCACAGAGCCATACACACGGCCTTTTTGTACAGAAAGGCCCATAAAGATTGTTTCAAGCTTGTTGCAAGCCTACACGTGGCCTACATAGACTCATTTCCACATCTATAACAATTAATTAAGCATGAAACGATAAAACAACATTATTTTTAAAACATGTAGCTCGCCTACAGAGATGCATGCTGATCTCAGCACTGCAGTCTTTTAGCTAAAGCCAACAGATGGAGTTTTAAATATGTAAGAAGCCGCTGGAGACCCTCCCATCAATTATATATAGTCTTTATTTTCTAGCAGCGTTGCAGTCACTATTGTAATAGTGCATTAACACACGAGAGCATTGTCACTGCACTGTGCTAATTATATACAGTATGTATTACAGTAATGTGTACAGATTACATTAATGTGCTCATTAGTTACACACACTTCACAGTTGAACATTGTGTGCTTTTTATACACCAATATACAACTTTTTGTGAATAAAAAACATACAAAGCTATTGAAATTCTCCGTGTTGAGAAAGAAGTTGTGCAATATGTGTTCACTGCTACATGTGAATGTTTTAATGTAATTATTAAAATGTACTGTGAAAAATAATAATGTCTAGATCTGGGGAAAATAATGGAATTTGTTATTTTGCTTGGCCAAAAATGTAATTGAATTAAAATAAAAAAGGAAAAAAGAGAGAAAAATGTAAAACAGTGTACACTAAAAAAAAGTATTTAAAAAAAACTTTAATTTAACAACCTACTCACCATGTTGATTATGACTAACTGACTACTTCAATTAGTAGTATATACTTTTCTAGGAGACAGAGTTGATATGTGGCACTGCTCTTTCTTGACTTCCATGACTTTCAATAAATTAGTTTAGATGTCTTAACATAACCAAAGGTTTAGTTCACAATTTTTCACTGTTTTCCTACTGACTTCTGTGTTTCTTTTTCCTCCCTTCCCCTGTCTTATCAATGCATATGCAGGCCTGCATATATAACTAACATATACACACACTCTCTCTCTCTCTCTCTCTCTCTCTCTCTCTCTCACGCACTCACACACACACAAACACAAACATGCACGCAGTGAGTCAGTGAAGCACTGAGAAGAGGTCTATTCTGACTGTGGTCAAATGAGTCACCTGGGAATCAGACAACATCAATCCTGCTGTCAATAAAGGACAGCTGAGCCATTCATCCTGCCCACCCGCAAGGGGAGTGTTTCAGTGCGCCTGTGTGCGTGTGCATAGTGTGTGTGTGTGAAGGAAATGGTGTATTTATTTGTTTATGGGTGTAGGCTTGTTGGTGAGATGGAGAGAAAATAAAAGTGTACGTCTTTGAGAGCAAGTATGTTGACCCTTTTGAGTGACTTAGCTACACTATAATTTTTTGGGATTGGAAATTCCTCGTTTCAATAAGAACTGTAGGATTATTTCTTTTTGTTCTTTTCCCCAATTCATCCTCTCCAAATAAGGTACGTTATTTAATCTCTGATTTTGATGATTGCAGTCTCTAATAGCCTCAGAGCATGAAACCATATAGGTTTACCCTCTAATGCAATGACTGTGCAGGTCTTTAGATAACATGACAGCAATGTCTGCGCCCATAAAACAGAGTTTATGTCAGGTTTGTGTACTTCTGACTGTCTGACAAAAAAGTGATACTGCATTTATGTGTGTGTATCCTTATCAAATGTGAAGCTCCTCTAGGTACAGAGATTGTGTGCATGTGTGTGTGACCTTGAGTGTAAACCTCTGCTGTACAGTATACGTGGGTAGTTGCACTTGTGTGTTTGTGGGTGGGCAGAGGGGCACTTTTGCATTGTATGTGTGTGTTCTCTCACCAGTTGTGCACTGCCTGAAGGCATCATTAAACAGAGGTTTTACCACTAGAATACATCATCACCCTATTATTGACCTAGCTGATTTTACACACAGGTAAGAGTTACAGATGATGCTGTAACTCTCAGTCTCACAGAGGCAAGTCTCAGATATGGGCGATGCCCCTGGTCATGTTCTTCTCTGTCTGACTTCCTCTGTTTTTAACTCTTTTTTTTTTCAAACAAAGACAGGTCATCCAGCAGGCCACTCTCTCATCTTCCCCTGTGTCTCGGCCTCTGTTCTCTCTGCCATCTCAATCTCCATTTCATGCCCCCCTTCTCTTTCCCATGCACTTCACGACACATTTTCCATCACTCTGGTCTTTTTCCCATGTGTGACTAATCCGCTCTGATGACATTGGTGCTCTGTGTGTTTGTGTGTTAGTATGTGAGTGTGTGTTGTTATCATTTATGTCTGTACACTGCATGTTAGATGAGACGGTGAGTTAAATCCTTGTTAACTGATCATTTCCAACACTATGTGAAGGGATTTCATCTCAATCTTTGAACTAGCCAGTGGGACAGTGAGCATAGAAATTGAATGTATCTGCAAGAGCAGTATCATCAACTACAACATGCTAACATGCTAAACTAAGATGGTAACCATTATACCTCCTTAGCATCAGCATGTTAATATTGTCATGGTGAGCATGTTAGTGTGCTAATGTTAGCATTTCACTCATTTACTTACTTATTTCTATGTACTTATTTGTCAGTACCTTCAGAAATTACCCATACTGTATTACCCATTCCAAAAATGACTCTTTGTTCACCCAACCATCCACCCTGACCTCCTCCCTAAGACTTTTTACAGCAGTGTAACATCACGCTACTCTGCCTTTGTTACATAGAGAGGATTGTCATTATTTACATCATTTTTAAGGTGAGGTGAGGACATTCTCAAACTATGTTATATCAAGGGCGCTAAAGAAAGGAAAAATACAGCATCTGATAATTAGAAATATTGTAAAGCAGACCACTAAATGCAATCACAGAAGTCTGTCACATTGATTTGCTCTCATCGGTTTGAGTTTACGCCACTGCTATTTGCTATTTTTTGCAATGTATTGAAATATACTATATCAGACAGTAACAACAACTGCTGTTCTCTCCTTCAGTGTGATTTATTAACTTTGCTGACTTAATTCGGAGAAGTTGTTTTAAAGCTTTTAGAATTGAATGGGAGTGAAAGAGCCTAAGAGCTTCTGCAAAGCTGTTTTCTGAGTGTTACATTACCACTCAAGAAACAAGAGAAAACATTCAGAGTATGCATTAAATATATGTAAAACATAAAAATTTTACTGAAATGTCACAAGCCAAAAGGGTTCCGAACTGCTGCCTTAATCATTGTCCTTAACGCCACCATGCCACTCTACTCTCCCGCTGTGTATTCAGTGTGAGTAATGGCGCTGCTTGACACAAGAATGGATGGCAAAAGAAGGCAATGTCAGTAGTGGGTGCAAGCCGAGAAGTGGTTTTTCATTGCTAGCTGTCATAACAGAAGTTTCTGGTCATGCATCTCTGTGACTCCATGCAGTACATCACTCAAAGCACTGTAAACACACACACACACACACACACACACACACACACACACACACACACACACACGCACGCTGAGGCTCAAACTCCACATTCTTCAGTAAGTGAATACATTATATTCGGTAACACTCATCACGTTGAAAACTATGTGTGGCAGTGAATACCGAGCAGTCAACCAGACAGAGAGACTCTTATGTTACCAGACGAAAACACAGGGTGAGGGAGATTCACAAAGGCCGACAAAGCAACAATTAGAGAAAAAACGAAGGCTGACAGAGATGGATAGATAGAAGATAAATAGAAGTAAAAAGACGAGACACAGACGAAAAGAGAGCATCGCAAAAAGACAGTAACAAATAGATTAAGATGGAAAGACCAGGCAAGGTGTAATTGTTCCCAGGGTAGAATGAAAGTATTGTGGCACTGCCAGCGGAGCAAGCCTTGTTAAAAAGAAACTTCGATCCAACTTTTTCCTTTCAGAGTGTTTATATCCCCTCCACACCATCTGACACCTCCTCTGCCCTTCTTTAACTCTCTTCGCACTGTCCCCCCCCCCCACATCTCAGCCCACCAGCAGCTGTACTCTCTTATTGAATGCCAAAACCTCCTCCAAGTGCAAATGTGTAAACTTGTGCATACAAGCAAACACACACTCACACACACACACACACACAAAAATCTATAGCTGAATAGAGACATTGTCTGAGACATTGCCGCCTTCCAGATGTTTGTGTGAAAGACAGATGGATGAGCAAAACTTCCAGTATGTGTGTGTGTATTTCTGTGTATTTGTGTACTTGTATGTATATTATATGAATGTCAGCTTCAGTGAAAAAGTGTATTACTGTGATTAAATATGGATTTTGGATGTGTGGATTTTGAGTGTCCATTTTTGTTTGTTTGTGTGCATGCATCTTTTCATTCGGTGTAAGTGAAAATGTAGATCCATCTTTGTGTGTACACATAAGTTTTTTTTTTTGTTTTTTTTGTTTTTTTACCAAAGGTGGGTGTGAATCCATCTCAGTGTGTACGCGTGCGTTTTATAGGCGTAATAAAGTTTAGAGGTTTATTGATTTGGACTCAGTCCTGACTCACAACTATCAGCTTCATCTCCACGCCGACCCGTATCGACCGGATTAATTCTGATAGACAATAAAACTTAAACTGTTCCACTGATCACGACTTCAAGACTCTAAACTGATTGTTCGGCACTATTAGTATGGGGGAGGAGGAGGAGGAATAAAGGGATAGTAAGGGGAGAAATAGAGGAGTGGGAAGCAGTGGAAAGGAGGTAATTGTGGTCCAATCAAACAACAAGAAAACTGATAATAAAAGCTTATCTTTTTCACTGATTACTACTCCTGAGTTTAAGCTAATTAGTCCACTCTGTTACTAAGTCTATGTGTGCATATGTGAGTGTTAGTATGGTGAAAGGTGATGGAGGCAGGGCAATAAAGGAGGAGATGAAAGTAAGGAAGGAAGGGCACTGTGATAAAAAAAATTGAACAACCTTATCCCAGCTGTTCAACAGTTTAAACCCAGTGACTCGACTGCGAAAACTGAAAGATGAATGAATATTAAGTGGAAAGAGAGGAGACGCAGATGTTGGAAATATGGGGAATTCCAAAGGATATATTAGAATATTTAACTACAGACATGGGTGGATGGAGAATGGGATTTTAAGGACGTTGAAAACGAGCAGTGATGAAACATTAAACATCCTTACACCATCAGCTGAAGCTGTAAAATGATTATTAATGGGTGGAAAGATGGAGAGAAGGTGAAAGGCGAGGAAGAATTGGTTGAAATAAGAGAGTAAATGCTGATAAAAGTTGAAATGGATGTATTCCTGTAGGAGGAAGCAGAGCAGAGGAGAGAAAAGAAAGCAGATTGGACTGAATAATTTGGCACTGCATAATTTTGGGGAATTAGTCTCGAAATAATCACATTTACTCTCCTATCTAACACTGAACCACTTAAATAGCTCCCTCAATTTTTGAGCTCTTGATTTACACACTTAGACAAGAAAGAGCAAACTCAGTTTAATGAATGTGATGATGGCAGTTTCTTAGGGTCAATAGGACCTGCGCTTTCAGCTGTACAAATAGAACAATGAGGGGTTCCTGAAATCTTTGTCTCTCCTGCCATTACCTGCTTGATGTGATCTGTCCGTGACCTCTATAGGTGCTTGTTTCTTTTGGCCAGTTTTCTGCACACCACATGCACTGAAACTGGATGTTGGCAAGTGCTGCAGAGTTGTCTTATTTTTATGCGCACTTTGAAGTATCGCATTAGAAAAGCTGTATGGAAATGGAAACATTTGGTAAAATGTCCTCAATTTCGCAAAAACGTTTTTACACTCACTTGAGGTGGTTGTTGCCTTTGTTGAAAAAGAGTTGATGTGTTAAGTGGGATATGGGAACGCCTTTGCCCAATAAGTTCTGATGTAGCAAACATTTAACTCATGACTGATCAGCTGTTTCAGCTGAACCGTAATGCATTAATTTGTCAGTTTCCGGACAGCATGAAACATGGCCAATACCAGCTGACAATTCAAACTTAGAAATAGAAACAAATTCCTGAGGACCTCTCTCCATTTTTTCTCCCATAGCTGGGTTAGATGGCCAAGGCGACTTGTTTTGTTTCCAGTTCACAACCTCTACTTCTTCTACTCTGTTTACTGGCGGATTGCAGCTATGTGTAAAGTGTAGCCTATACTGCTAATTCTCACAAAACTGCACTTTGCAATGAGCCGAGTTTATTTGCTCCAAACCAGCTGATGGAAATGTTTTTTTGTGACATTAAAATTTGCTTGACAATTCAATGGAAACATGACTAATGACTATGCATGAGTAATGCATACTGTAATGCAGTGTTGAGTAAACCTGTTTGATTTTTAAAGCCTTAATGTTTGCACACCACATTGACTGACCAGGACGCTAACATTGCATTTCCTCTGTGTGGGAAGATGGTGACACAGATTGGATGTGAGGAATGAAGGGGAGGAGGAAGAGATTGATGGCAACAAACAAGAAAAAAGGCAGATTTAAGGTTATTTTATTTATACATACACACGATAAAAACAGAGGAAGAGGAAAATACGAACTGTGTGGAGGAGATAAAGAAAGTGAAAGGAGCAACAAGGGAAAACAGTCAACATGACAAACTGAGACACACCTGGGAGGTAACAGAGGAGAAAAGGGATCATGGTAAAGTTTAAAAGGCTTCGCTCATCTTCTCATGAGTTCGAACTGATTGCTGCTGGCAGAGAAAAAGTATTAGAGATGAGTATCGGGGGAGATGGTGGAGCAGAAGAATGAGAAGATAATAGAAAGAGATGGACCAGAGGGTAAAATAAAGATGTTGCACAATAATAATTTTAAACAGCCTTGTGGAGATGGATAGAGGGGAGTAAGATGGGTGGAGGTGGCGGTGGACGAAGAGGGAATGAAGAAATTGACAAAAACAAGGAAAGGTGGTAACATAAATGTAAGGTTAAAACAATGCACTTGAAATGGTTTCACTTGCTGGGTCAGGAGGCTAAATGGTTCTCCTGCTCTACTGCAAGGCAATAGGAAGAAGGAAGGAAAAGGGAAAGGTTCAACAAGATGTAACAGAGGAGAGAAAGAGCTTTTCAAACGTAAAAACATTCTGTGTCCCTCAATGTTATCACTGTAAACTGAATATCTTTTGGTTGTGGACTTCTGGTCAGAGAGATAAAAGCAATGTCACTTTGGGCTCTGGGAAATTTTTATATGTATTTTTCACCATTTCTGACATTTTTAGACTAAACAATGAATCTGTTAACTGTAAAAAGTAATCAAGAGATGAATCAATATTGAAAATAGTCATTATTTGCAGCCCTAGTTTATTGTATATTCAGAATTCCCTCTAGGATGTTAAAAAAGCATCAGGGTGTGTGATTATATTTGTTTTTTCTGGCAGTAGATGTAGACAACAGAAAGAAAGGAACAAAGAAAGGAGGCAAACAACATGTGGAGAGAATGGGATGGAAGGACAGATCCTGGGAGGCAGAGAGTGGGGTGGGGCTGAGTTTGAGTCTGAGCGTGAAAAGAAAATGAGAATGTGCATCGAAGTTTTTCAGGCTATCTAGCTCGCCTCTGTGGGATTTACTTGACCCCTCTCATGAATCATAGACTTTTATTGGGACAGCTCTTAAAACTTCTTCTCAGAGAGAAATTTATGAAGCGAGAAGATGGGATTCGCAAAACTACTGTAGCGTGGTGTTTTCTATTTATGTGCACATGTGCTTGGGGGTGAATATGCATGTGTGGTGGCGTCTGCATGTACACATACACAATTTCTATTTGCACATGTGTCTGTGGTTGTGTGTTATTTGTGTGTATGTATGATACTGCACTCTGAGATATTTGTGTGACAATGCTGCACGATGGCTGTGTCCAATCCTAAGATCCCTATGTCATTCCACCTACTGTACAGTACCAATGCACTCACTTCAAGTTATCGTATATCTTGATTTTCGGGGCATGACCTTGAGTATGGCTAATTGTTGCAGAGGGGAATATGTAACTATCCTTATAGCAGCTGACAAAGCCTGCAGGCATGCAACATGTGTTTTGTGTGGACACCTTTGATATTGTACACACTGTTGTTTCTGCTATTTGCGTATGTTTCAGCTTGTGCATCTTTTTCACTGGTTTATTTTTCTGATAATATGTTTATGTCTGACTCAAGGTAGACAGACAGTGTTCACCCTGAGGACACAGTGTCTGCCAAGAGGTGAGCAGTATAATGACGGTAATTCTGACACTGAAACAAAAGGAATAAAAGAGTCTTACATCCTCTGCAGAATGTCTAAGAAGCTAACGAATCTCTCTGGGTCGACGCAGAGCTATGGCTGGGTGTTTTAAAATATGATACTTTGAAAATTCCCTGTTATCATTGGACATGTGCCCATGTGATATCTATTGTGTTTTTGTTTTTTTGTTGCAAATCCAGCCTGCAAGCCAAATTGCCCTCATGCGACAATAAACCTTTGAACTAAATGCATTTGAGTAACTGTTTCTATTTCACATCTGGCCTCAGTATTGATTTTCAGGCTTTACAAAGTATTGAGAAGAATTGAAATGTGTTGTTGAATTCATGCAATCAGGATAGATATTCTCCTATTTAAAAAAAAGCTGTATTGTTGAAATTATTTGAGTGGGATTTGTATTTGCATTCAGCAAAGCAGATGACATATAAAAATATTCCATACTAAAAATTAAAGTGGTATTTGGGAGGTGGTTAGATGCACTGATGATTTGAAACAAAGGCAAAGGTTTTGAAGTCTGATATGGTCCGAAACTGTTTGCCCCTGCTCAAAGCTCAAAGCATTTTGTTGACGTCATAAAGTAGTTGAAAAACTAACTGCTATTAACTGCTCCTCTCCAGCTGATTATAGTGGATGCCAGAGACGTTTTTCAGTACTGTTTTGCAGGTGAGAGTACAAATGTGGGTCTCAAAATGTGAGTTGGATCACACAAATTATATTTAGAGCTCACACGTGTGGGCATAGAAATAATGTTAATAAAGCTGTGTGTCAAACATGTTGTTTCCATAACTAATGATAACTAGGGATGTATAAACAAAATTACACCTTCTTTTGGACCCCCTTAAATTAAAGATAGGAAACGGCAAATAAAAAAAAACCTTCTTTGACAATATTTTGGTCCTTCTTAAGTTGGGATTTACGTCACTAAAATGCCACCACACAGTGCCAAGGTTGTCATAGTCAAGTCACAACAGCTATATATAACTGTGTGTGTGTGTGTGTGAGAGAGAGAGAGAGTGTGTGTGTGTCATTGGTTATGACTGGAGCAGATGTGGTGAGCAAGTCACATATGCCCTTTTGTCATCTCTCTGTGAGTGAACTTGACTTTGCATGATGAAGCTCAAGGCTGACTTTGTGTGTGTGTGTGTGTTTGTGTGTGTGTGTGTGTGTGTGTGTGTGTGTGTAGGAGAATGGGCAATACTAGAGGCTGGTAATCATTATGATTAACATCACCATGGATCAACCATGCAGTTATACGTGATGGCTGCTATGACTGATGCATTCTGGTAATAGCCGTTACCGACAGCTGATGACAAATCAGCAACATGAAGCAAATCCTATAGTGTCAAACTGAAAAAAAGGTCACTCAAAAGATGGGCCAGTTCACACCACTGCAACATCTATTTTGCCAGCTGAAAATCACTGATGATACATTATCTATTCACTTCAAATTAAATTTGAGCACTCATTCCACTCAAGAGTAATTGTGCACAGTAGAGCCAAAGCTTATGTAACCATAAATTCAATTCATACCAGTCCGACCTGACCCTCATGCTCTGTGGGCACACTGCAAGACATATAATGAAAAGCTACTGCATCCCACAAGTAACAAAGTTCACTGATATTTATACAATAAGTCCTGAAGATAATGTACTTCCCCTCAAAGCCTTTTGAGGCTAATTTCACATAAGTGTATGTGATTCAACATGACAAAGAAGCTACTTCATAATAAGGAATAATTCTGAAAGTTTAGACGTTGTCACGATTGGTTAATATAAATCATCCTCTGACATACTGCACTTTGTTTTGGTTATGTAATGTCCAATGTTTGCAATGGAACATTCTCTTGATGAAGCTGCAGATTTGGCAATGGCTTATTAAAAGTGGGGGAAAAAAACACAATTCTTTTTTCAGGAATACCACTGGTCCTTGTTTTTTGTACTGAGTGTTACTGTGTGTGCTCACATACATGACTGATGTATGTATGAGTTAATTCAGTGTGATGTATGCTTGTGTGAGTACGAGGGTGGAACATTCTTTTTGCCAGAACAACTGTGCTTGTTGCTTCTTTAGTTGCCTATAGGAGTACTGGAACCACACACACACTCAATTATGCAAATACTTGAGTGCGTGTGTGTGTGTGTGTGTGTGTGTGTGTGTCAAGACGCTTTCCCACTGGTGAGATGGTTATTCTTCCAATTTGAAGAAAAGAAAGAAAGGAAAGTGGAATTCCATTTCTCCACAGGCTGAATCATTTCATTAAAATCTCCAAAAAGACGGTTCTACAAGCTACAAGTAGAATAAAGGAAAATACCGACTTAAAGTACTGCAACTTAAAGCTGCAACCTGCTGTCACATTTGTGAACTTGTTTCACCTTGTTGTTGGTAAAAATATCAACCAGGTAATGGGAGTGCAACATTTGTCAACAAAACAGCTACGACCAGGAGAAGCAATAACATTTTAGTAAAGTCACAGTGTCTATACATGTGCCTTTTTCTTTATTGTGCTGAGTTCATTATTATATGCATATGGGGAAATAGTTTCATGGTTACAATGCCTGAAGGATACACACAATGCGCTTTGGTGACTGTAGAATAGTCTGGCTCGAATGGCAAGTAGGCATACTCAGCAGACATTTTGCTCACTCAGAGGTGACTGTTTATTTACAGCGCTCTCCATTTCACACAAAACCCAAGAAAAACAGAAAAAATACAAGGAAAATAAAAGCAAATTAACACAACAAATTAAACAAAAGGCACATGTTGACAGCAGCACAACCTCACCTCTCAAGGAGCTACAACCCAACTGAATTTATAGTGTTCAGTTAGCACCTAGAGCACTGCGGCCAGTACCAAAACAACAAAGGTTGACCTCCACAGTAACCTTAATACAAGGAAATTCCCTACCATTCATAGTCATTTATAAGCTCAGTTACATTCATAAATGGCTGTATAAAAGATAAGTAATCCTACACATTACTTTAGCATGCATCCAACACCAAAGAGGAAAGAAAAACCCTCCACTTGGTTTGGCCCAGTGCTGTCAGCCATGACATCACCAACACCATGAAAATCAGGAAATGCTGGGCAGTCCCCTCCCAAAGAATAGTCCTGAATGGTGGGTCTGAACAAAGGAACAAACTATGTTCAAACCCGCAACATAACATAGATAACTGAAATTAACTTGTGGCTGTGTGTTCGCTTTAATTTACTCATGTGCTTTGATGTAAACTGTAACCTAATGCTAACACAAACAGACCCGGGATAGTAAGTGCTGCAATGATACAATAGCAATGGTAAATTATAGCAAAATGAACACCTGTAGAAACTGTAGATATATGTAATGTGTAAAATGAACATGGAAGGGACAAGTGGTGAGTAAAGGCCAGTTCAGACAAAAGATTTGCGACGAGACGAAACCGTTTTAGAATGTCGCAGGGAAAAGTTGCAGCGGTGTGAACTGGCCCGTCTCAGCTCGACTTAAGCTGACTGATGGCGGCGACTGATGGCGCCGGCTGATGGCGCCGGCTGCGACTCAGCTTGTCAAATCGCCAGTGCCTGGTTTTGGAACGTAAGGTACATCACCTGTTTTAAAAACCGATCAGCTCGTAGCGAAGTCAGCTGGTCATCTCGATCTGCTCGTTTTTTTTCGTTTTTGCTGTTTCATCAACACTAGAAATGCAAGTGTAGCAAGTAACTCACTATCACTATCCTCATCCATATTTTAAGACACTACAAATTATATCCAGCTGCAAAAAACGCCTGAAAAGCTGGCAGTTACAACGGAAGTACAAAGAGTCGTTGATATGGAAACGATACGCTGTCTCATCTAGTCGCTTTAGTGTAAACTGGCAGGTTTCAGAATGCTGCAGACTGGCCCATTGCAAGTAGTTGCACGTTTCAACTCGTCTTGTCACGAATCTTTGGTCTGAACTGGACTTAAAAGAGAGTTCTCACCCACTTTGTCACAGTGACAAATAAAAATTCCACAGGGTATCTTTTAAGGCTTTTGGTGAACATAAAACTTAATCTTACTGAAGGCACAATGAAGCAAACCTCTCTTTGGTATCAGTACTGTACTCCATAAAGAAAAGAAAAGAGTTGTATTGGTGTTATGATCTTTTAACTCTGCTTCAGTCTCATATTTTGGGCAGATTCTGTAATGATGCTGTAAGGACTGGTGTTTGGTACACATGCTTATTTTGCAGTGTGGGGAATATTAAATGTTCACAGCTACCAATTGAGTTGGAGTCATACACATTGCATTGGAATTCACATCTCAGATCTGAATCTGTACTTCGGATGTAGGAGGCAAATACACAAATCTCACAACAGACTGTGAATGGCAAATGAAAATAGATCTTTGGGAATTCAAACACAAGCAATTAATAAAAGACAATAATGACAGTGTGTAATATACTCTGGTGTTTTAACACTTTAACACTAATCTACTAACTAATATTTTGCCCAAGATGGAAAGCTGTACAAACAGTGTCCTTATAAGACATTCAGAACTATGGAGGAAATCAAAGCCTTGGTTTTCTCCTAAATCATTGGTAGTTATTCAAAGTACTGGCAAAGCGTGGGCCAGGGCCAGAGCCAGAGCCGCTGGCTCCCCTGACTGTTGGCAGCGCTTTGGGCTGCTGAGAAACGAATGTATGAGAATCATCAGGAAAGCAAAACTGGACTTACCTGAATTCTCTGCTAAACTGCAGCAGAAGCCAAAGTCTCCATAAATCCCATGTCAGGCATTTTTATTTATTTATTTTACAAATGAAACTGATAATGGTGAAGATTTCAATGCTGCATTTTCCCCTGTTACTTAAATCCACACACTATGGCACCAGATCACCAGGACATGTTAGTTTATATAGTACATTATAACCATAAAACATCTTATAAATGTAAGTAATACTGAATGATTACTTTATGATTTTAAAGCATATCTCACATTTTCAGCAATGTTTGCATCTATCACTGAAATGTGACAGCTTATGCTGCTATGTCCTGGAAATGTATGCAAATGTATTGAGCATCAGGTCTCAGGTGTCTTGAAACCACTAGTGCTGAACATGTTCTTGTATAATGTGATGAAAAATGTCAATGTCTATTTGCGGAACTTAAATCCTGAGTGGATTTGTTCAGTTCATATACAATCTGATTTTCTTACATCTTTTCTTCATGAAAGCACATATCCAACAGCATGACAGGAAACTCTATACAGGCACAGTGTTTAATGTGAAACACTCTTTGTTTTTTACACTCTGTTGGCTTTTATAACTCTTGTAGCCTGTGTTGGAGGATTATTGTGAGACACACAGCTCTTGAATGGGCTGATGCAGTAGGGGAAACTTGTTTCCAGGTTTTTGCTCATCATTCTCTGATACAATTCATGTTTGTAGTTACATAAACAGGCTTGTACACAGAGCTACACTGGAGGCACAAATGCTGAAATAATCTGATTGGTCAGCGGGCGAAGTGAAAGAACCACAAGCTAACAGCCCAACTAATACTTCATCAGCTAAATAAAATATAATGCTAGTAAAAACACCTTTGCTTTAAAATACCAAAAAGTCACCACCCACTCTTTTTTTTCCTGCAGTCTAATCCTTCTGACTTTTAAAGAAGCCTGCTGAGATTCAGTGACCTCGTAATAACCCTTTGCTGCATCAATGGTCGCTGGTGCATTTGTAAGTGGATATTTGACTTTTTTCACAACACGCTGTTATACAAATTCCATGAAGAAGGTAGTATTGGAATGTCTGTGGAAAAAAAAAAAAAACGAGTTGAAAATAAAATGTCTACATCTTTGCAACAACATCGCAGGAATTGTGATGACTCATGCATGCAAACAGATGTTAAGACAACCTGCAAAAATAGAACTGTACGTAGGTCAGTCGTAATCTATTTTGTTGGTGGTTGCATTTTAAAAACCTTACATGAAACAAAGCAAACTGTGCAATGCTAAGAAATGTCACCAGCTGCTCCAGACTACCTGCTTACCTTTAGAGCGTTATCTTTGCATTTAAGGCTGTTCAAACTCTGTGTACCTGCTGCTGTGAACTGCAAACAGAGGCAGCAGAGCACCAGAGTGGGACAGTCATCACTGTGTGTGTGTCTGTCTGTCAGTGTTAGTGCCTCTGTGAGATTATGTAAGGAGGGGATTATATAAATCCGGAAATTCACATTAACACCTGACCTGTTGTTGCGAATCCTGCTGATGCTGCAGGTAAGAGAGGAGGAGAGAGAGACAGACATAGGGAGAGAGAGAGAGACAGACTGTTTATAGGAAATACTGATGACAGAAAAGAGATGCAGAGACATTAAAAAGAGATAGAGAGAAGAAAGTAAAGATGCATAAATACAGATGCAGTGGTCCCATCATTAAAACCATTTGTTTGTTTGTTTAATCCAGCACTCATCACAGGATGTTAATATATAGACATGTGACACAAAAGCTAAACTGAAACAAATTTCCAATAGCAACCATATTCCCCACTATGTGGGAAATTGTCTCCTTCCTTTGTTGTACAGCTTAAAACTACACACTTCATCACTTCTTTTTACTTTTCAATTTCAAATAACCAACTTCTTCTACACTGTGTAGTGCTATCTACACCTGGGGAAAATGGTAGTGACAAGCATTAAGCAGCCAGGTGAGGGGTTAGACAGCCACATGTCATGTTTAATACACATGGAGTCACTAGCCGCTTCTTCTAACCTGCCAAAGAGAAGCTGAGAGGGTGTAAGGTTCAAATTATTCCTCCCAGATCCCACCCCCTTCTGCGTTTTCACACCTATCCTGTTTGGTTCAGTTAAAACGAACCCTGGTGCATTTGTCCTATTAGTGCGGTTTGTTTGGGCAGGTGTGGACACAGTAATCGGGTGCGGACCAAAACATCTGCACTGAGACCCTTTAGAAGAGGTGGTCTCGGTCCGGTTCCAAACGAACTCTGGAGCGGTTCGTTTGTGGTGGGAACGTGATCCGACCCAACTACGCGGTATATTTGGACCAGAGCAGAACTATAAGTGTAAAAACACCCTAAGAGTCACCAGCAACCTTAGACCACCGGCAGTTGTGTTCACTGGGGCAACTGCACAAGCTAGAAGTGGCTTTATCGCTTCATTTTAAAGTTTACATCAAAACTAGTTAAAGCCTAGACAAGATTGTAACCCTCAATGTCCACCGAACGCATTGAGTCGCATTACTGTGCCGTCATGTGTGACTGGAGCGTCTCACTGGTAAGCTCTTTTCCCATACAGTAATTAAAAAGAGTAAAGTACCGCCACAAAGTATCTTAGCACATTAATCATAAATGTGTATTCAATATGATTGTAAAACACCAAAAATGTGACTGCTGAACCTCTGAAATTCTCACAGTTGACATTGGAACATCGACAGAGGTTGACATCCAGGGAAAAGCTCTAGTTTTCGTTGCAGCCTCCATCTCTTCACAGAAAAAACTATTCCTATGAGATGCCATGGTAGTTTGTCATGGATATTTTACTTTACAAAATATAGCCATGCCAAGTCACCTGACATACCCTTGTAAAAATTGTATATAAACCATGTAAATAGGACTTGAGATACAGAGAGAGGGTGGATTTACATCATGTCATGGACATGGTACAGCAAAGGACCAATACACAAAAAAAACGTTTGAAAGCAGAAAGACAGACATGCAGAATGGTTGACAATCATGTGGAAAAACAGCCTTTCTTCCTAGTTTTGGGGCAAGAAGTGTGAGATAAATCTCTCACACCAATTTACAAAGTGTCATCATCATGGCCTGAGGTGTGTGCATGTGTTATGTGTGGATGTGTGTGTGCGTGTGTGTGTGTGTGTGTGTGTGTGTGTGTGTGTGTGTGTGTGTGTGCTCTCGTGTTAAGCTTGGGGGGCAGCAGACAGAATGACAGAAAAGAAGATAAGCTGCAGTGACCTCCCTCCTCTCCTCTCCTCTTCCTCTCTGCCTGTTTAACCTTCCTGTCCGACCCATGGGATGTGTGCTTGCTATGCTGTGAACTCTACAGTGAGAGCGTGCTAACAAATCTAAGCTGTAGATGCTGCGGGTGGAACGCAGTCTTATGAAAGAGTGTGTGCTCGTGCATCTGTGTGTGTTGTGTGGTGACAGATGTTTTGTCACCAGCGAGTGTATTGAAAGAAGTTTTTTCAAATATTTAGTTTGACTTTGCTGCGTGTGTGCGCTGCTTCCCTGTTTACAAAAAAGGCAATGCCCTGCTTATTGGTCAAACTAATAAGGTATTCGGGGACACATTTCAATTTAGTAAAAAATAAATCCTCAAAATGTTTTGGAAATTAGTGGAGATCAATGATTTGATATTCTTCTATTACACATACAGCATGTATTTCAGCTCATACTGTCATATTGGTTATATAACATTAAGAGAAAAAATAAAAAAGATGAACATGAAGTCACAATTGAATTTAAGCTTGTAGTGCAAACACACTGCTGCAGTTGTTAAAATTGAGTTGCGAGGCTGGGGATGCTGAAGCTGCAATTGTTAGGTATCAGGTGGGATGCATTGGATCATTTATGCCAACAAGCCAGCCAATCTTCCCTTCACCCACTCTATAAAAACCCTCTCGTCATTGCCGTGAGGAGGAAGCAGAGAGCAGAGAGTTTCGTGACTTGCCTCAAGCTAAATTTTTTGAATTCTGTGAGAGTTTCTGTCTGCGTAAATAAACTGCAGGATCTGGACTATGGCCCATCTCTCTCTCTCTCTCTCTCTCTCTCTCAATTCAATTCACTTCAATTTGCATGAATGTAACAACGATAATATTGCCAAAGTGTCAGGTAATAATGATATTAAAACAATATGATGTCTGTCTGTCTGTCTGTCTGTCTGTCTGTCTGTCTGTCTGTCTGTCTCTCTCTCTCTCTCTAAATTGCCATTTTTCCTCTCCTCTTGCTCTCCACATTTAATTTTGTTGTACTTTATTTAATGTAACTTCATGTAATGTAGAATTTGTTGAATTTTTGACGGTATCACTTTTAGTCTCTAGTTGTGAAAAAGATAATACGGAAAAAGACACAAACCCTGATCTCACACACACGCACACACACACACACACACATATGTAGATAAACACAGTTAGTGTGATTGACATGTCAGTATTGCTAGGAGATCCTGGTAAATGATACACCAGCTCTTGTACTCTGTAGGTCTGTCTTGTTAGAAGAAAGAATTGAAACTTTAACTATAGTCCCCCACTGAGCTTCTGTCTACCGGTTTCCTGTTTTTATTAACTACATCCCATGCCGAGCACCACTTTGTGATATCCCTCTGAGTGTGTGTGTGTTTAATTGACCATCAGACAGTGTGGCAGAGAGAGGCAACACACTCGTCAAGGTACGACACATGGGGTACTTCGCAGCAGGAGAAAAGTAATGGAGTTCAGTGCCCTGCACACACACACACACACACACACACACACACTGAGGGAGAGAAATAGCCATAGATGTAGAATAACCAGGTGGTGTGCTAAGTGAAACAGCTCTATTGCTGATTAATCAAACAAAACTCTGATTGTGCAATAAATACTGATATTTTTAATCACATGAGTAAATCAGGATATTGAATTAATAAGAGCTGTTTTTCCACTTGATTGATTAGTTTAGCTAATTGATTCATCTGTAGTTACTCTTTGGCTCTTAGCTTTGGTTCATGAGCCACATATGGCTGACTTTTACTAATCTTCTCTTGTTCTCAGTGCATGCTGTGCCAGGTATTGTGCTAATCATGCAGCAAGTTACTTAATTCTCTTTCATATTCTCCTTCTTTGCTTATTTGCTTTCTTTCAAAGAGTGAGTTGAGATTAAGTACGGAGCTGGAGTCAGGACGTGTTTAGCCTCTCTCACCAGGCTCTGTTCAAAGTAAAAAAAGGAAATGCCTCCAAAGTTGACTGACTGAACATCAGTCAGATTTGTATCAAATCTATTTAATCCATACACGGACAGAAATGTAAAAACAATTTGTGGTTTTAAGGGGAGTTATGTGCTGTAACTATTTACAGGTTGTCCCTAAATGACAGTGAATAGAAATTGTCTGAACTTTCCCCAAAATGATCATATGTTGCCTCAGTAAACCATACACTCCTTTAAAGAGCCAGATTTATGCTCTTACATTAAGTTTATTTAGCTCTATCTGGGATGGTGACTTGTTCAATATGTAAACCAATTCACTTTTAATCTTTTTATTTCATCTCTCAAGTCTTAAATATAATAAATGACTCGGGCAAATTAGCATTTTTGACATATATGGCCACGTTTTAAAGACCAATCTAATTAAAACTTCACAATGGCAATTTTCTTTATTTACATAATCCTCTGTAGGAGTCCGGCATATGTATGAGTCATCAGTTTCAATATAAATAATCAAATGTCTCACCCACATTCTCATGCAGTATGCCACTGTTGGCGATGAATCATGTATCTCTGAGACACATTCTCTTTGTATGTATTCATATTTATATCACTTACCTCAAGCGGTGGGGAGTTATCAAGTCCAAAATTCGAAGTCGGCTCTATTTACACAGTATTTTGGCTAGTCAGAAAGGGCTTTACAAAAATTAAGGGGCACCACAAATGTATACACAAGAAACAGCGCCAGAGCATGTGTGCATATGTGACTGTGCATGCATTTAAGTTCTCCACACTTAATCTCCTCTCTGCCACTTCGGCAGGTTGTAGCAGTTGTACACTTGACTTCGATTTAATCATGCATTAAATTAAATGACTTGACGTCTAAACCCTGAATTTTGTTATTTTTAGGTACACTCAATCACTATTACACACTATTTCACAAGTACGTGTGTAGCTGAGCAGGCAATGATTTTATATGTCTAATTTTGTGTGTGATCATGTTAATGTGTATGGAGCCCCGGGCAAATTAGAATGACAATAATGAGGCTTCCTTAATCACTTTGGAAGAAGGTGCAGTGTATATTAGCTGACATATTAAAGCAAGTAGTGTATCTCATAATTCAGCAATGTTGGAGCAATTTTAAAGTCTTAATTCTTAATTTTGGTTCATAAAATATAACTGCATGCTAATGCAACATAACTGCATTACAGTGCCACCTAAAATCCCTAAAAACACCCTTTGGGGGGAATCACTGAGAGCTGACACACTTACAAAATGTATTTTTGCTCTGTGTATGTGTGTAACTTGTCTGTGGTTCTTTTTTGATTGTACAAATACGTGTGTGGCTTTCATGGCTGTCTGACAGCTATACACACACTTACAGTGCATCCAGAAAGTATTCACAGCGCTTCACGTTT